>JACXGJ010018627.1:0-10050 GCA_016801105.1 Esox niger | reverse complement strand
CTAATCCACCCTATTAACCTTCACAGAACATCGCCCTAATCCACCCTATTAACCTACACAGAACACTGCCCTAATCCACCCTACTAACCTACATAGAGCACCACCCTATTAACCTACATAGAGCACCACCCTAAATCCACCCTATTAACCTACATAGAGCACCACCCTAATCCACCCTATTAGGTCAGATTTGGTGTTAAGGTTAGCTTTAGGGTTAAGGATAGGTTTTTGGTTTAAGATTTGTGTTAGGTAAAGGATAGAATAAAGTTTATGGATTACAAAAACAGTATTTTGAATTGAATGGAAAGTCTGAAAATGTGTGTGTGTGTGTGTGTGTGTATAGTTGGGTTTGGCTAGTGCTGCAAGAAGAGGAGCAGATTAACATAGTAAAAGGAGTGAGACGAGAGAGAGAGGTAAAAGAGGGGTGAGAGAGGAGTGAGAGACAAGAGTAGAAAGAGAGGGGAGGAGAGTGAGGGGAGATAGAGTAGAAGAGAGGGAAGTGAGAATTGTAAATCCTAAAAGAAAAGGAAAGCACAGAGCTGCACTTACCTAAGACATAGCATGGAGAGGAGTGTGTGCGTGCGTGCGTGCTCTCGCGTGCTTGTCGCGTGAGTATCGCCTGTTCAGCAGTGTGTGTAAAACCTTAACAGCTACATTTAACTCATAGTTAATAAAACAATCTGTGTTAAGCCTAACTCTGGAGTCCTTTACAATAAATGAAGATACTCTGGAACCAGATCTCAGGTCAACATTATACAGAAGCCTTTTCCATCTGTTACATTTGTTCATCCTTGCATTTTCAACGGTCTCTTCTCATCAACTTTTTAGAATTATGATCGATTTCACATAATAAGTCTTAAAATAAAAAAGGTGTTACATTTTATTGCATTGGGGTGTGTGATGGTCTACTGCAAATCAATATGCAATATAAGTGTGGGTGCCTAATTAGGGAACTAAATGGGCTAGGATGATATCCTCTGCTTTGGGTCACTGTACAATTAATATTAATGACAATTGTGTAAATGTAAAAACTTTAGTTTGTTTCCCCTAACCTTAACCACAACCCTTCAACAGAATGTGTGTGTGTTTAGAGAGGGCGTGTGTCTGTCGTGGTGTGTCCGTGTCTTTATGCATGCATGTGTTAACAGTGTCATTTCACAAACGGATGACAGTAAAGCGTATGTGTGAGAAACAGAAAACATTAAAAAAAACACGCCGCTCTGTAATAATATTATGCTAATGAGCGTGGCTTTCAGAGAGAAAACAAGCAGTCTTTCCAAGGACACGCTTCTCTCCTCCTAAGCCCCCCCACCACCACTTTCAATTCCCAGCGTGCGTCTCAGCTTTAAAGGCACGCCTTGTGGCATCAGGAGATCCCCCCCTTCTCAACAGATGCTGGATGAGGTGCAGTGCAGGCGGATGAGCACGCTCGTTTACATGAGGGGGAGAGAGAATTCTTTATTTAGGGAATTTAAAATGTATATTTATGGAAGGAGGGGGAGAGAGTGTGCGGTATGTGCGTTTGCTTACATGAGCTTGTGGTGTGTGTGTGTGTGTGTGTGTGCGTGCACGTGCGTGCGTGCGTGCGTGCGTGCGCATGTGTATGTGTATGTGTAAGGGGAAAAAAGCGAGATTCCCTGAAAGGGGAAAGAATAAACGCAATTGTGAGACAAAAAAAATTAAGAAAACAAAAATTCGCTGACTTCTTACTTTCTTCTGCCTGTGAGGGGAAATAAACAGTGATTATCAAATCAGTTACAACCTTAGTGTCATAAATCACGGCGTATGAGAGGAACAATGACACTTTCCTCATTGTCGCTTCGCCACCCCTCCTTTCCTCTGCTTTTTTCTGCATACCTTTCCTTTCCAGAGAAGCCTCTCATGAATGATTTAAATAGCGATCTGTTTTCTGGAAGTGAGAGACAGTTAACCTCTGAAGGGCGGGGCTTGTGTGAGGTTACCTAAGAGGTGTGGCTGGTCTGGAAAGGTTATGGTTATTCACAGAGCTATGTCCGTTTCTGTCACTAATGTTTGGTAATTTATGCATGTGAATTACGCATACCAAACAGTAGGATGGCATTCCTAGTTAGATCACTTCTTTTTCCAAGTCAATAGAAATAAAAACTGATATGATACAAGACCAGGTATACAGAAATGATGGAGGGACCAGTGGAAATCTACTAAAATTGATTACCTTAGATATTTAGTTGGGGAAGAACTGCAATAACATATTACATCAATATCAGGTGGAATGCTTCGCCCTCTCAATGAAGGCAGCTGTGTGTTAAATAACGTTTACAGCGTTACACACACACACACACACACACACACACACACACCATTTTTCATCACAGAATCTTGTAGCCGGGTCCCATGGTACTGGAGGTTCATCGTCTATCATCTCTCTTTGTTGCTCTTTCTCTTTCTCTCTATGTCTCTCTCCCTCTCCATCTCTCCCTTTGTCCTTCCCCCTTTCTGTCTCTCTCTCTCTCCATGTCTCTCTCTTTATGTCTCTCTGTCTTTCCATCTGCCTCCGTATGTGATTCTACCCCATCCAACCTTCACAAGGTAAAGGACACCAAAGAAAACTTTGGCATAATTCAAAACTCTGTTGGTGGTTTCCAAAGTCAAAGTTTCACTAAGATCGATACTCAGGAGCCTAAAAAAAATAGGTCTGTGAAACAAGAGAGAACAACGAAAGTCATCCGTCAAAACTACCGGGGTTGAACTTCCTGGGTCTAACTTCCTGGGTCTAACATCCTGGGCCTAACATCCTGGTTCTAACATCCTGGGTCTAACTCCCTGTGTCTAACACCCTGGGTCTAACACCCTGGTTCTAACACCCTGTGTCTAACACCCTGGGTCTAACACCCAGGGTCTAACACCCAGGGTCTAACACCCAGGTTCTAACACCCTGGCCCAATGCCCCTGTCCTAGTCTCCTCCCACTCCTGATTCCCAAACAGCTCATAATTCTATAGTGCTAGACCCACCCGGTCCAACTCTACCAGCCCAAACAGCTGCCTAGGAGGACACTGGGGGAGCCAAGAGCTCGCGGCATATTATCTCTCACAGCAGGGGAGCCATGTATCAGGGGTGGGAACACACGGCCACTAGACAAATACAGCAAACAGCAGGACAACACACGTCCCCCTGAAAACACTTCTCCCAGGCCTCGGCGGTCAGTTGTTAGACCTAATATGGTGTAGTCATATGGTTCCGTCTTGGACCAGCGTCAGGAACGCGCACGGGGAGAACGAGAACAGCCAACGGAGGATGGCCAGTGGGGCTTTCCAAATTCTAACATAGAACGTCAGAAAACATTAGTTACCCCGGGACGCTCCAAGGCTTGTATGGAGGTGAGCTGTGCCGAAACCTGAGCCAGTCTGTCCTGTCAGTCAGTGTCTAAAGGGGAACGACTGAAATCTGAAATCGCCTTCTACCTGAAAAGCCCCACCTGGCAAACAGATCACAGGTTTAGAAGTTGATAAGAGTGACAACTGATTCCGTGCTATTGAAACAGGCAGAGCACTGTCTACACCTCCCCAATGACCTGGTAATACCGAGACATCTTTCTGATTGGGATTTGTTGTTTTGTCTCAGACAGGGTAAGGTCACGGCAGGAAACAGTAAATCTGACTGGGCCTCAATTAGCAATTCATTTAGAGCAATTAGGGTTAAGTGCCTTGCTCATTGGCACTACATCCGACTGTTCCTTTTTCACCATCTGTCATTTTCGGGTCCAACACTAACATTTAGGCAAATATGCTAAGGAATTTGAAACGCCCAGTCTATATAACCAGATCCCTTTTCATAAGGTGTGATTGTTTTAATTGGTCCAAAATGTTTTGCTAAGACCTGTCCTGTGGGAAACATTTGCACCTGGAACCAACCATCACTGCTGATTTATTTACTATATGTACATCAATATGATAATAACATATCATATGTGTAATCAAAATGTGAATTTCCAAACACAACACAAATACAAGCTATTCTGCATTTCATTAGTAGAAACAGGTCATCTAAATTTCGTAGTTGTAAGCAAACCACTATTTACAGAACTCAGCTATTTCGTAATGATTTCAAAACGATTTTCAATCATCAGAGCTTGTCTGCTCAGTCCAGGTCCTGGAGATCCACCATCCTGTAGGTTTTCTCGCCAACCCCAGTTGTGAATAACCTGATTTAGCTTTTAATCCAGCTCATTATTAGAATCAGTTGTGCATAATTAGGGTTGGCGTGAAAACCTATAGGGTGGTAGATCTCCAGGAACAGGATTGAGTACCCCTGCTCCAGAGAATCTGTAAAAATGCCCAGCTTCAAAAATTTTGGGGGAGAAAATAGAGCTCCCATCAGACTCTGTCTAACAAGTGGCTTTATTGAACAAGGAAAGCCATATCAACCTGCTACTGAGGGATTGGCGAAACACAAAGGCAACAAGAATTGCCAGAAAATATGACTCTGGTCACTTTTAGATTGGACAGCAGGCTCAATCAACCAATGATGTAATTGGCTGAACTCTCCCTGTGGGAAATTTCTAAAATACTGCTTCCGTGCAATTATCAAGGGAGACTGAAAAAACACCACACATCAGCACTATCCATTCCCCTCTGACAGCAATGGCCTGTATCTGTGGTATTCAAACCTTTTAAGCAACTTTATTTGAGTTTTTGCGAACTGCAATTGTTTCCGGAGGAATTTTTGTCGCTTCACTGTCAGGCAAGCTCAATATTTTGCGGACATCCCAGTTACAGTTCGTTTTACATTAGCGGTGGCTCAGTTGGCTTTTGCTAAAAAAAAACGGGGTTACGTTTGCCTCTCCGAGACTGACATGCTAAAGTGGCGTGTTGAATCACCCACCGTAAAGAACCACTGCAAGATCAGATCAGTTCTTCCAGGAAAGACTTAGGTCTGCCTCCATTGTCTGCAGTGTCATAGGACTTAACAAGCTATACACACACACACACACACACACACACACACATCCCTGCATCTTGTGGTGCAGTGACCTTTCCCATACAGCCACTCATTGGGCTAAAATGGGGGATTGTGGGTAAAATTAGGGCAATTCCCACGTCACACCAACAGGAGTTGAGGCTGTGACCCCGACTTTAAAAACCATTGGCTACGCAGTAATAAAAGATGAGAGGAAAAGAAAGCTCTTTGAGGGCGTCAACTCTTCTATACCTCATAAATCACAGCCAACCAATTAAATCAAGCCCAGGCATCAATGGCAGTAGGGTCCTATTTCTGCCTATAGACTGCCCTATGCTCTCTGCCCTATGACAGATTACCAGGGAGACAAATGTGGGTCTCCATCATCCTCGGCCCCATCCTCGTCTGTCTCTGACCCGGGCATGGCACTCTGTCTTGGGACTGTAATCCACTTAGGCGGCTCTTTCTTCTCTTCCTGTGCGGCTCTAAGCTGGGACAGTGATTCCATTATGAGGACCTACTCTGCGACCTGCCACCTATTCCATTAGAATGGCCCAATCCACAACCATGCATGATCCTGATCCAGATACATTATAGAGTCTGGAATGGTGGCTGATCGTCACTGATAGCAGTCCTCTGCACTGCTCCCTCTCCGCCCCACAGCTCAGAATAGCCAGTGACAGATGGGCCGGAGAGGGAGAGACTGAGGCAGGGCTGAAAGCTCCAGTCATACAGTGAGTGGAGCTTTCCCACTGAATCAGATTTCACTGATGTATATGATGATAGAGAGCGTAGGGCTTTCTCTCATTGAAACTGAGACGACGCTTCTGTTATTGCGACCCCTCAATAACCATTGGACGGCACTGTTCTTAGAGTGCCTGATGGGTACATCTGGACCCAGGTAGACGAGGTAGATTAAATGTCCTCATTGGATATAAAATGACCTGGTGTAATCTGTTCGGGTAATATAGGCCTGTTTCTGTTAAGTACATAATGTACTAATGTATTTGAGAAAAAAACAGCAGACAGATCTTTCTTCATGTCTGAAGAGGAAATGAAACAATCACATGACACCCCTGCCCTCCGTTCACTCTGTCCCACCACCCCCTCACTGTCTGTCAGACTTCTCCCCTCTCTCCCCCCCTCCTTATAGCTACCTCTGCTGTCTAATCATCCCTTCTCTTCTCTGTTTCTTTATCCCCTCATCCCTCCATCTCTATCTTTTCTGTCTCCTCATCCCTCCATCTCTCTCTTCTCTGTCCCCTCCTTATATCTTCATCTCTTCACTGTCTCCTCATCCCCTCTTCTGTCCATCTATCTCTTCTGTCTCCTCGTCCCCTATTCTGTCCATCTATCTCTTCTGTCTCCTCACCCCCTATTCTGTCCATCTATCTCTTCTGTCTCCTCATCCCATCCCTCCATCTCTTTCTGCATCCCCTCATATTTATCTTTTCTGTCTCCTCGTCCCCCATCTCTTTTCTGTCTCCTCATCCCCCATCTCTTTTCTGTCTCCTCATCCCCCATCTCTTTTCTGTCTCCTCATCCCCCATCTCTTTTCTGTCTCCTCATCCCCCATCTCTTTTCTGTCTCCTTTCCCCCTCATCTCTCCATCTCGCTCTTCTCTGTTTCCACATCCCTCTCATCCCTCTATCTCACGCTCTTCTGTCTCCCCATCCTTCTCATCCTTCTCATCCCTCCATCCCTGACAGTCCTGTATGACCTCCTACCCAGAGTGCTGAGTGATTCCACATTTCCAGAACATTCTCAGATCTAAATCCAGCCTCCGCCTCCCCCTCTCCTGCGTCGGGACTTAATGGCCTATCACCTTACCGGTTTATTGATAAAACAGCACTATTCAACTCCCAGAGTACCTGGCTCTTCCCGAATACCTGCCTGCGCCAGCAGCTCTTTAGCGCTACACAGAGCTCATCATTCTAACGACGCGGCGTCGTCGGATCAGAAACGACAAACACAAAGCCGCCGTTCGCCGTTCGTCAATCGGACGGTCTGCGCGTGGGTGTCTGTGCCGCGCGTTCACCGGCCTCGTTGGCTTCAATTATGGATCATTGCTTTAGACTGTTAACTGTTCCGTCACTGAGCCACTGCTGAAGTGGGTGCGGTGGGGGGCGGGGTGGGGGGGTGGGGCAGGGGTGATGGGCGTGGTCCTGTGTGGCTCGTTAATAGCACAACTCGCGCAACGCTAGGATTATGGGTTTACGGGGCTCAGCATTGAAAAGTATGAAAATGTATGCACTCACTACGGCAGGTCGCTCTGGGCATGAGTGCCTGCTAACTGACCTAAATGCGCACAGATTGGGGACTGCAGGGGACCCATGAGCATTTCAGGAAGCTATTCTTCCTCAAACACCCAACCTTCGCATGTCGTCGATATCATCGCCGTATTGCCGCTCATTCCTCCAGTCACCTGGTCTGAGGAGAATTCCATTTGGTGTTTTTTTTTTGTTAAATATAAAACCCATTTCCCCGTGAGCGGTCCCAGTGGAGCCTCCGCAACAGGGGGTGAATATTCATTATTCAAATTTCCTCCTGAGCGGTTCACAATCCCAATATGTTCAGTGTCAGATGAGATGGCTCAGCTCGGTCGTCCAGAGGGAACATTGACTAATCGCCTGGCCTCCACAGATCCATATCCAACAGTAAGTATAAGGCACCTCCCATTACACAGTGTAGCGTCAAGGAGGCCCCATAACCAACTGAGCAACCTTTTTCAGCCAGTAACCCCCCCACCCCCAAATACCCCCAGCCCTCACTATCCTCCGTCGGCCCCTCCCTCCCCATGCCCACTCTGTCTCCAATCCCTATCCCAGAATAACAGTATTGATCAGTAACTATGTTAAGGATGGATGGTGTGGATGTTGATGTAGGAAGATGTCAGGCTATATTTGAGTTCCCTTGTTACCACATCCATCAGTACGGACAATGCCGTTTTGTCATTGCTGTATAGTACAGTTGAGTTTTTATGTGTTGTATTAGTAAAACAGGATATGGTAGTTTGTCTGTGCTGTATTGTTACAGCAGGATATGGTAGTTGTCTGTACAGTATTGTTACAGCAGGATATGGTAGTTGTCTGTACAGTATTGTTACAGCAGGATATGGTAGTTGTCTGTACAGTATTGTTACAGCAGGATATGTTAGTTGTCTGTACTCTATTGTTACAGCAGGATATGGTAGTTTTCTGTACTGTATTGTTACAGCAGGATATGTTAGTTGTCTGTACTGTATTGTTACAGCAGGATATGGTAGTTTGTCTGTACTGTATTGTTACAACAGGAGATGGTAGTTTGTCTGTACTGTATTGTTACAACAGGAGATGGTAGTTTGTCCATACTGTATTGTTACAACAGGAGATGGTAGTTTGTCCATACTGTATTGTTACAGCAGGATATGTTAGTTGTCTGTACTGTATTGTTACAAGTTTGTCTGTACTGTATTGTTACAGCAGGATATGTTAGTTGTCTGTACTGTATTGTTACAGCAGGATATGTTAGTTGTCTGTACTGTATTGTTACAGCAGGATATGTTAGTTGTCTGTACTGTATTGTTACAGCAGGATATGGTAGTTTGTCTGTATTGTATTGTTACAGCAGGATATGGTAGTTGTCTGTACTGTATTGTTACAGCAGGATATGGTAGTTTGTCTGTATTGTATTGTTACAACAGGAGATGGTAGTTTGTCTGTACTGTATTGTTACAACAGGAGATGGTAGTTTGTCTGTACTGTATTGTTACAACAGGAGATGGTAGTTTGTCTGTGTTCACTCTGTGCCCCCCCAAGAACTTCACCCTGTACACCCCCACACATTCTACTAAGTTACGGGAGGAAATGTAAATGGTTTGTTCAAGAGTTTTTGCCAAGTAAAAAATAAAATCAGCATTTTTTTATTAGTTATCCTATTAAAACAGAACATTATAGATTTCATATGTATTCAACCCCTTTGCTATGAAAGACCTAAATGAGCTGCAATGCAACCAACTGTCTTCAGAGGTACATGAATGGACTCCACCAGTCTGCAATGAAGATGCTTCACATAATTTTAGATTACATGCACCTGTCTCTGGGAGGGCCAACAGATATTAGAACAATTTCTAACAAAAATGACAAAATGAAAACAAAGGAACATTCAAAGCAAATCCGGAATAAGGTTCTTCAAAAGCACCAATCAGGTGTAGGATACAAGTATATTTCCAAGGTGTTGTACATCCCCCTGAGCACAGTACAGTCCATTAGTAATACATGTGAAGAGCAGGACGTCCTCAAAAACTGATTATCTAGATGAGATGAGGGCAGTAGTCAGGGAGGCCATGAAAAAGCCCATGGCAACTCTAAAGGAGTTCCAGTCTTCCAGGGCTCAGCTGGAAGACACTGTGCATACTGCAACAATATCCTGGGTGCTTCACAAAAATGCCCTTCATGGGAGAATGGCAAAAAGAAAATATCTCCAATCAAATCTCAGCTTGAATTTCTGTGAAGGCATGTGAAGGAAGATTCTTTGGTCTGTGGAGCCCAAAATAGAGTATTTTGGCCTCAATGCTAAGCACTATGCTCGGCGTAAGCCTAACACTGCACATCATCCCGAGAACGCCATAACAGTGCACATCATCCCGAGAACGCCATAACAGTGCACATCATCCCGAGAACGCCATAACACTGCACATCATCCTGAAAACGCCATAACACTGCACATCATCCCGAGAACGCCATAACAGTGCACATCATCCCGAGAACGCCATAACACTGCACATCATCCTGAAAACGGCATAACACTGCACATCATCCCGAGAACGCCATAACACTGCACATCATCCCGAGAACGCCATAACACTGCACATCATCCTGAAAACACCATAACACTGCACATCATCCCGAGAACGCCATAACACTGCACATCATCCCGAGAACGCCATAACACTGCACATCACCCCGAGAACGCCATAACACTGCACATCATCCCGAGAACGCCATAACACTGCACATCATCCCGAGAACGCCATAACACTGCACATCATCCCGAGAACGCCATAACACTGCACATCATCCCGAGAACGCCATAACACTGCACATCATCCCGAGAACGCCATAACACTGCACAT
>JACXGJ010018626.1:0-10049 GCA_016801105.1 Esox niger | reverse complement strand
TCAGAGAATCTGGAACAATCTCTGTGCGTAAGGGTCAAGGCCGGACAACCATACTGAATGCCCGTGATCTTCGGGCCCTTAGACGGCATTGCATCACACACAGGAATGCTACTGTAATGGAAATCACAACATGGGCTCAAGAATACTTCCAGAAAACATTGTCAGTGAACACAATCCACCGTGCCATTCGCCGTTGCCGACTAAAACTCTATAGGTCAAAAAAGAAGCCATATCTAAACGGGAACCAGAAGCGCAGGGGTTTTCTCTGGGCCAAGGCTCATTTAAAGTGGACTGTAGCAAAGTGGAAAACTGTTCTGTGGTCAGACGAATCAAAATTTGAAGTTCTTTTTGGAAAACTGGGACGCCGTGTCATCCGGACTAAAGAGGACAAGGACAACCCAAGTTGTTATCTGCGCTCAGTTCAGAAGCCTGCATCTCTGATGGTATGAGGTTGCATGAGTGCGTGTGGCATGGGCAGCTTGCACATCTGGAAGGGCACCATCAATGCTGAAAGGTATATCCAAGTTCTAGAACAACATATGCTCCCATCCAGACGTCGTCTCTTTCAGGGAAGACCTTGCATTTTCCAACAAGACAATGCCAAACCACATACTGCATCAATTACAAAATCATGGCTGCGTAGAAGAAGGATCCGGGTACTGCAATGGCCAGCCTGCAGTCCAGATCTTTCACCCATAGAAAACATTTGGCGCATCATAAAGAGGAAGATGCAACAAAGAAGACCTAAGACAGTTGAGCAGCTAGAAGCCTGTATCAGACAAGAATGGGACAACATTCCTATTCCTAAACTTGAGCAACTTGTCTCCTCAGTCCCCAGACGTTTGCAGACTGTAATTAAAAGAAGAGGGGATGCCACACAATGGTAAAAATGGCCTTGTCCCAACTGTTTTGAGATGTGTTGATGCCATGAAATTTAAAATCAACTTATTCTTCACTTAAAATTATGCATTTTCTCAGTTTAAACATTTGATGTGTCATCTATGTTGTATTCTAAATAAAATATTGAAATTTGAAACTTCCACATCATTGCATTCTGTTTTTATTCACAATTTGTACAGTGTCCCAACTTTTTTGGAATCGGGTTTGTACTTCAAATGTTGCACGAAGGACACTTGGGCATTGAGAAGACGAGGTGACTGGCCAGAGAAACAGTTTATGTAGTGGTTAGGGATGCGGACTCATGTTTACGATCCAGGTTTTTTCCTCACCGTGGACCAAATAAATTGGGCATTATGATTTCTTTATATAGCTCTTGTGTTCGATTTACATACTGTAGTGTACTTCACTTGGCGTAGGGGTTAGCGATACAGCTGTCTATTTGTTTTTTAAAGAAACAAACCAACTATGGATTGATTCAAGTCATTGTTCTTATTATGGGTTCTGTATACCTATTAGCTAGCCCATCTACAGTGATCTCTTTCTAACTTTTTTATAACTTGTTGAATGTAGCGTAGCGGCCCTGTTATAACTGTTGTGGTTTTGGATGATAACTAATGTAGATTATTTTGATGACTGTAGTATTGTCAGAGTATTTCTGTCAAGGGTAACATTTACAATAGCATTTCATGTTATTCAATGGGTTTTAGGTTCAGGCCTTAGGGGGTAATGTTAGATGTTAGGTTAGGGTATAAACATTAGGTTATTGGGGTTAGGTAGGTCATTTTAGGAGATTGAGCCCCACCAGGATGGAACAAGATATGTTGTTGTGGTGTGTGATATGTGGGTATGGCCTCAATATGCATGTGTGAATGAATTTACAATTTTTTTTGTGTGTTGTGCATTTTCCTCAGTAATTTCTTTAGTAAACACTTCAGGGTGATATTAGTTGGTGAAAACCATGTTGGGAATTTGAACGACGCACTAGATTGTGAATCTGAGTGCTTGTGGCACAAAAAACACTTTTGCACGTAGTTTAGTTAGGTTCTACAGAATTTAGCATCTGAACATTAATGTATGTGAAATGTACTTCTATGCCCAGGATAGTGTTATAGTGGAGTTGTTTTTCTATCCACCATTGATGTTGAGATGAATGGATTAGTGAAGCATTAAAAGTATACTTAGAAACTTTGGTCAGTACAGTACTTGCTTTGCCGCAGTGTTTTCTGCATCTTCTGGAGTGGAGTAACTTTAAACTGCTGGAATTTTAATGAGAACCAGACTGGCACACAAGAAGGAATGTGGGTGGGTGTTGTTCACAATCGTCAATCAGCATCTCCAGCATTGAAGATACTCACCAGGGGACACTGTATGTAAAAAATATCCCACTGTAGGAGATCAAGTTGAACTGGACAACAGCCCTATTTCTACTAAAGCAGCTGACTATAAATGCAGATCTGAAGTGTCCACTGAATTCAGTAAAAGCTCTGAAATCTTTTTTTGTGATTCAGTAAGTTATTGCATCACAGATCATATTCAGTAAGGTTCGCTTTGTAAAACAAATATATAATGGAAATGTAACAGGAAACAACATAAAACCTTACCTTAAGAGTTGATGATGATGATAATGCAATTTGTTTCTTGATCTTAATCCATCAAACCAACAGATTTAAAGTACTTTTCATTTTATGCATTTTAATTATTCTGTGAATTGTGCGAATTTACCAGTTAGTATCTATATCTGCAAGATGACATAATGGTCTCCGTCTTCCTGTATAAGAGATGTAGTCAACAGACTTTAAAACATGTAGTGTATATGTGGTGCCATAGTTTTTTCGAAATGCTTAAACACTAACAGTGATTCTTGAAGCACAATCTCTGAAACCATTAACACTTGTAACCAGCGCTTGACAAACGTTTTTGCTCACCAGCCACTGCGGCTAGTGGTTTTCCAACGTTACTAGCCACCGTATTGTTGTTGGTAAATGACATTTAATTTGAATTAAGTTGACTATGATTTCTCACATCTTAGTCCCTGATGATGATATGCAAGGTTGCCAGATTTCATTGTCAGTATGCTGCATTTCACCTGCAGACTCCATAGAAAAGCGACCAACCCGAGCCCATAAAGAATCTGAACTGTGTAGAAAAACCCCTTCCTACCATCACATTAGCTGCAGGTTTTCGCTGGTATTTTATTTGAGTGCAAAATGGTTTTCCCATACCAACACACAGAGGCGGTGCAAGATTTTGGAAAGCCTATCACCTTTGAGGTTTGGAAGCTGGAAAAACCCTGTGTATTAGATATAAGCCTATAGAATTCCACCCACCAAAGTGGCTAGTAAGAGTGAATGCGTTACACGCCACAGCCGAATTCCACCCACCAAGGTGGCTAGTAAGAGTGAATGCGTTACACGCCACAGCCGAGTTCCACCCACCAAGGTGGCTAGTAAGAGTGAATGCGTTACACGCCACAGCCGAATTCCACCCACCAAGGTGGCTAGTAAGAGTGAATGCGTTACACGCCACAGCCGAGTTCCACCCACCAAGGTGGCTAGTAAGAGTGAATGCGTTACACGCCACAGCCGAGTTCCACCCACCAAGGTGGCTAGTAAGAGTGAATGCGTTACACGCCACAGCCGAATTCCACCCACCAAGGTGGCTAGTAAGAGTGAATGCGTTACACGCCACAGCCAAATTCCACCTGCATTTGGCGGGTGCTAATGTCAAGCCCTGCTTGTAAGCAATGCATTTATCAAATGTGCCAATCTGAATGCATGTTTTCTGCTTTAAACGAAGTTTGTAACTTCATAACACACCTTTTGCAACACTCAACTTCAATTTACACTTCAAGCAAATCTGTAAACCTTAGTCTCCACATTGCTACACTATTTTGTCAATTGCCTTGCGACATTGACACGTGAAAAAAAGTATAATAAGTTTACATACAAATCAGAGCTTGAGCACAAAAAATAGGCTACAGATTCACATTATCCCATTTCTGGCTAATCCCTAAGGACCAGTGGCCAGAGCAACCCAGGTACATTATCATCTGGGACAAAGTTAGTTCCACCAGGGAGTCGTAGTCCACAATTGGTTCACAGGTCACCCACTTTTTCATTGTACCCAATCTCCCCCATACTCTCCATTCCTGAATCCTATTGGAGAATTCTTCACATGGCGTTGGAAGATCCATGATCGCCAGCCCCACCAACAAATCCCCCTTCTACAGGCAATAGAGGAGGCAAGTGGAGACGTCGACCAGGGGTCATTCCAGGCCTGGATATGGCACTCCAGGGGACTTTCCATGCTGCCTAGCTCAAGAAAACGGGTCTTAGGGCCAGACTCACAATGGCCAGATGTTTCCAAAAAAATATGTTTTTGATTTTCTAGCACAAATGTTTTTGTTTTCTTTTGTTATTTGAGGAGTGTTAGTACATTTTCAGAAAAGAAGATAACTTTTTTGTCAGTCTGTTAAACAAGGATGGAGACCAAGGAAGCAAGTACGATTCTGAGCAGAACTTTACTCAATAAATCATAGGGAGCGAAACGAGCACAAAACAAGAAACAAAAGCAAAACCGTTTATGGTTGTGACAATAAAGCTCTATTTTGGTCTTGTCACTCAACGTTACAGTGTGCCAGAAGCTGAGGCGTGTCAAGGTGTTGTCGGGCGTATTGTAACCAGGCTTTTTTGTGGCATTGAAGCAGTAAAGGCTTCTTTCTGGCAACTCGGCCATGCAGTCATTTTGTTCAGGTATTGTTGTATTGTGCTCCTTGAAACAAAAACACTGTCTTATTCCAGAGCAGCCTGTATTTCTACTGAGGTAACCTGTGGGTTTCTCTTTGTATGCTGAACAATGCTTCTGGCACTTTTGGCTGAAATCTTTCTTGGTCTACCTGACTTTGGCTTGGTATCAAGAGATCCCTGAATTTTTCACTTATTAATAAGTGATTGAACAATACTGACTGACATTTGCAAGGCTTTTGATATTTTTTTATATCTTTTACATCTATATAAAGTTCCATTACTTTGTTACACAGGTGATAGTATGTATTTCTACATGAGGTCAACAAATCAGTGTTTCTACATGCGTTCAACAAGCTTAGCAGTGTTTACATGGTGGGCTCAGACCCATCCTTAGGAATGTGGAGCCATGGGAACCATACGATGAAGACGTTAAACTGTCATAGGGAACCATCTCTTAATGTATAGCACATGTGGCACATTTCCTGTTTGACCAGTATAAAGACACATGTAACCCTTTGTTCGATGATTCTATACTGATTCAGCTCATGCTGCTGAATAGGTTAAGATGCCGGTACCGTGTTAATAAATTATTGTATTAACCCTTCCACTAGGCTTATCTTGCATACTTCTTTTATAAGCATTCACAGTAGTATCAATACCAAGATAAATCAGATTAACAACAGGTCTTTTGACAGTTCTTTTCTGCTACCCATGGCTCAGTATCTAGCCTGCTCAGAGCAACCTAGTGAGTGCTAACAAACTCAATTACTATTTATACACAGACACTAATTGCAATTTAAAAAGCTTCAGGGGTGGGAAATTTACCTTTAATTGCCATTTTGACCTGTGTGTGTTACCTTTTGTGTCTGTAACAAGGGCAAACATTCAAGGGTGTGTACATTTTTAAACTGGGCCATTTGGGTAATTTCTCTTATCATTATGATTTAAAAAAAGAGCCAAACAACTTTGTGATAATAAACAGTTGCATTTTGTGATGTACTAGTCAGATGTGCAACTGTGACCCAAAATGTCATCCCTACTTCTTTCAATGGGGGATGGGTTTATAAATATTTTAGCACATTGCATGCTCAGTGTTTTGCCCATTGGACCAATTAACAGTCCAGAGGGCTAGATCCACCCATCCTGAGGAAATCATCCATCTCTTGACTTCCTAGTCAACACACACACACACACTTACCTTTTTAAACATATACAATAATAATTTACTATCATAGGCAACCTTTGGCTACTTCTATCACAGACACGGCTGTATTGCTCAGTACTCGAGATATTATTGTTTCTTAGGCAATAACATTATTAAAAACAAAGATCTTAAAACCTAAGAGGAAGTAAAAAACTAAAGTTCACCTCTGCTTTGACCAAGAGGAAAACAACCTCTTATTGATGATTCACACCATCAATGCTCAACAAAGACCCTGTGACCAGCCCCTTCCTTCCCTGAAATCCCAAAAACCAGATCCCTCTTGACCAATCCATCACCTCTCCCTAGCCTGAGATCCCAGACCCCCTTGACCATCCCCTACCTTTTCCTTAGAGATCCAGACCCCTCTCCCTCATGTGAGAAAAACATTTAAAAAATCATCCCACACACATGCAAACATCTTTGTAAAAATATGTACAATAAGACCATTTCAATACATCTTTCCCATAGGCATCTGTGAGAAGGTCGTGAAGACAAAATTCGCCCATTGATCTCTTCCTGATGTGAGACGTCGCATAAACCTATGAACTAAAGTGTACAGCTTCAGTTTAGATGCTGAATCATATCACTAAGCACCAACAGTGACGCTGACATTGGGGGACAACCTGTAACGTCGTCCCTGGCCCAGGCCTCGCTGGGGCCCATTGGGTTGGCTTAAATATAATTATTTATTAGTCCGTTAATCTCGGCACGTGGTTTGGGTCCAAAACATGCAATTTTGTCCCAGGCCCTTATTGATTCTTATAGAGACCAAAAAACGAATTAAACTCCAAACTAGGAGGAAGCCGGTCACTTATTTATGTGTGACTCCGTGAAACCCAGTTCCTGCTCTACCCCCTTGCTCTGCTCCCTGAGCTAACATCTGGGGAAACCCAACACTCCAGTTGCTCACCCTCTTCTCCCAGAGAATGAAGCCCTGGAATCACTTGCTCAAACCTCCCCTTGCTTTGTTCCTCTCCATCTTTATCTCAAGACTTACTTAGAAGAACATAATAATAAAACACTTTTATTAACCACCCCCACCTAACTGGATATGAACCCCCCGGAAAAACAACTGACCCAAATATCATCCCAGATGTGAATGTCCGGTCATACATTTTTACTCATAATTCTTTTGACCTCCCCACTCTTCCTGCTGTACCCCTCCCCCCCCCAACCAGACATGAACCCCTGTAAAAAACAACTGTGACCACCCTGGTCCAAAAAATATAATTTTAAATAATCCTTTCACACAGAGAGTTGCCAAAGGTCAAGGCAATAAATCACTCATGCTTTTGGGTGCCGTATACTATTGTCTTCTTTCATGTATGAGGAGCTGTAATGCAGGCAGGGGTAAGTGAAGATAAAAGCGTTAACTTATAATCAAGGTAAGTTTCTGATTATGATATGTAATATGGCATAAAACCCAAAACCTTGATAAATCAGACAAACATGACAAAGTGGGACCTTTTTGTTTTGATCAAGTCCGCTTTTGGCTTGATCAAAATAAAAATTCTGTTTAGAGTAAGAACTACTGTTAGTTGATTTAAAGAAAGGTTACGTAATGAAGGAATCCCTTAGTAAATGAGTGGAGGAAACTAACAAATGCAGATGCTTACACACAGTTGTACTGTATGATACCTTTTCTTGGCATGGTTTGGGTTCAAGCTTTAGAGGGGATGTCTTGGATTACACGACTGTTCAACATTGCGTGGGAGTCGGGGGCAATGCCAAGGGGTGGCGGACTGGGGTGGTGGTTCCCCTGTTCAAAAAGGTGGACCAGAGGGTGTGTGCCAATTATAGGGGTATCACACTACTCAGCCTCCCTGGGAAAGTCTACTCAAATGTGCTGGAAAGGAGGGTTCGCCAGATAGTCAAACCTCATATTGAAAATGAACAATGCGGATTCCGTCTTGGTCGTGTAACAACTGACCAGCTCTTTACTCTTGCAAGGATCCTGGATGGGGCTAGGGAATATGCCCGTCCGGTCTACATGTGCTTTGAGGATCTGGAGAAGGCGTATGACCGGGTCCCCAGGGAGATACTGTGGGAGAATTTGTGTGCACATGGGGTGAGGAGGTCCCTTCCTAGGGCTATCCAATCCCTGTACGTCCAAAGAGATGGTCATGAAGGCTGGGTCATGACCGAAAGAATTAGATCGCAGGTACAAGTGGCGTCTAAACACCAAATGAGGGAATATGTATTGCCAGAATTGTGTTCAATCCATTCTACTGAGTTTTCGATTCACCCAATAGAGTTACATACCTTTTAAAGGTCCCTGATTAAACCGGGTTACAAATCCCAGACTAAACTTCAAAGAACAAATAACATGGCTGATGCACAGTGGCCACTTAAAACTCCACTTAGTATGGTTGGATTCTAAGAAGAAACCTATAGAGGAACCAGACTCTGAGGGGTGACACTCATTACATTCTGATAGTTAACATTGTCGCAGCGATAACCAGGACCTTTGTAACATAAAGTAACATCAATCAGCCATGACAATATGACCACCTGCCTATTGTGTAGGTCTCCCTTTCGCTGCCAAAACAGCCCTGACCCATCGAGACATGGACTCCACCAGACCTCTAAAGGTGTGCTGTGGTATCTGGCACCAAGACGTTAGCAGCAGATCCTTTAAGTCCTATAAGTTGCAAAATGGGGCCTCCATGGATCAAACTTGTTTCTCCAGCACATCCCACAGCTGCTCGATTGAATTGAGATCTGGGGAATTTAGAGGCCAAGTCAACACCTTGACCTCATTGTTGTGGACCTCAAATAATTCCTGAACCATTTTTGCTTTGTGGCAGGGCTCATTATCCTGCTGAAAGAGGCCAATGCCATCTGGGTATAGTGTTGCAATGAAAGAGTGCACATGGTCTGCAACAATGCTTAGGTAGGTAAGACGTGTCAAAGTAACATCCACATGAATGGCATTTTCTGTTTCGACACTATGAGATACGATTTGAGGGAGTATTGATTGCTGGTGGTTCCAGCTAAATGTCCGCTGAGAAACAAACATTTCCTTGTGGGGGAGGGAGTGTTCAAGGCTGGCCCACTGCCAGCAGCCATTGCAGTAGGAGGAGCTAAGCACTGTGAAGAAGAGGTAACCATCTCGACCGACTCGTAAGATAGACACTTCACTTTGGGGAGGATATTCAGGAGGAATGTGTTAACGAGGATACTCCCCATACACGAGTCCACAAACAAGCTCACCTGGGTAAGAGATGCCGGGTATGTTCTGGGAACCCTGAATTTGTCTAGACATTTTGAATACCCCTCTGGTTTTATTAAAACATTTTGAATTATTGTTTATTTAAAAGACATTAATATGTTGTATTAAAATGTGATAACTCCTGACACCAGCGTGTATTAGGACGGTACCCTGGACTGCCTTTCAAAAATAATTCTACCAAAATGAAAAAATCTTGATGAGTTCAATATTTTTCAAATTGACATTATTAAACAAAACCTTCAACATAAAAAAGTCTGCCTTAAAAAATAAATTTGTTAAACCAAAAATCTATTTTGTATCTCCTCAAAAATATCCAAGAATGTTGCTCCTTTTACAATCTGAAGACTGCCACACAATTACTAGTGATTATAATGGCCACTACTGATTATAATGGCCACTACTACTACTACACTACAAGCACATAATGGCCACTACTCCCTACATTTTCCTCTGTTGGAGAGTTTGCGTGTACGCCACACCTCTTTTCTTTTCCACACCCCAGTTTGCCTGTGCCTCATAAAGGCATCCACTCCCTACCCCCATCACTTCTCTGGGATAGACACAGACCGACTCATAACACCTTCAACTACTATAGTGCTTGGAAATGGAAGGAACCAAATCTCGCACCAATGCCCCAACCTACCTGGCATGGTCTATTTTCAACACTTTGTGTTGCTGTCTGCCACTTGGAATTGCTGCAATAGTTTGCTCATGCAAGGTAAGCAATCCAAAATTCAGACTGTTATATAGCACTTATTAAGGTATTCAGATTATATATATACACATATACATATACATACATATATATATATATATATATATATATATATATATATATATATATATATATATATATATATATATATATATATATATATATATATATATATATATATATATATATATATATATATATATATATATATATATATATATATATATATATATATATATATATATATATATA
>JACXGJ010018625.1:0-10052 GCA_016801105.1 Esox niger | reverse complement strand
AGTTATACAGCATATTCTGTACTCAAGAAATACTACGCCTTAAAAGGTAATGATTTACATAGGCCTAGATCATGGCTGAATCTCAAATTACACACTAAATTAACTACAGTAACTACTTTGCGGATGATGGTAAAGTCTGTACTGTTTAGTATATAGTAAGCTAGTATGCCAGTATTGGGACTGATTGGGACCTACATTGACATATGGTGTCTCAACATTACATTTTGTTGCGCACTAATATCACGCCAAGTATTTTGCTTGACACGTGTAAGCATTGCGTTAACTGAATAACATTTTACTTCCACCACAAATGGCATCCATGCTCTGTATGGCTTTTGCCACCGGCCGTTTTACAAGCGTAGTAATACTAGTAACTTACTGCTTGGAATAGTCATGAGAATTGAGCAGTTGCGAGTGAGACTACCTTTTAGCAACGCTATTTCATTTCGGGGTACAACAGTGTATGACATTGATGCAGTAACTATCAATATATGTGACGATAACTGACTGTTTTGTCCAGTGAAAAGACGAGAATCGTGAAAACCCCTCTTTCACTACGCAAGTAGTTCTGATGTACATAACTCTGACCAGGATAAATGGGTGTATACTTCAAAAAATCACCAGAAACAGTAGACCATTGGCATACTGTTTTCAGCATACAATGATTTGAAACATACTAATATTCTCGCATACTAATTTGGCTTATTGTATAGTATGCAGGTCAAAGATTTGAGATTTAGCCCTATCTAAGCAGTACATCAAAAGACCAGCCAGTTGCAACCAAATATGGCATGTCTTTTCCTCAACAACGCTGTGGATGAAGGTGCTCAGATTCTACACAAAGCATTTACACCACCAATCCCAAAGGTCTTCAGAGAAGTTCTCCACTGGGCTTCCCTGATGAGTATCTGTGGGAGAGGTACAGGTTCAGTAAGCCCAGCAAAGTTTACCTATGCACCCTGCTGGAAGCACACATAAGTAAGCCTTGACCGCTGTTCAGTCTGTCTGCATACTGTAGCTCAGTGTTTCTTTGCATGTGGGACATTCCTGTACAGTGTTGGTGATGCAGGAGGTCTTGCGATGGCATCTGCATGCCAGGACATAAGGGCATGCCTTGCTTTAAAGCAGTACCTGAATATTTTCATCACTTTCCCTGGTCATCTTGAAACACACAGGAGGCATTATATTCAATTGCAGGTATGTGACCATTAAAATAAATGTAAAGTAGCCTACAGGTTGAGAAATCCTCTGTATTAATGTAATTCTCTTTTCAGGCTTCCCCAATGTTAGAGGCACAATAGACCCACAATGTACCCTTGTGCATGTCCGTCCGCATCTTGACCTGGGGATGCAGACAATTTAAATCCTGTTACTCTGGCAGTTGTTCACAGAAATGTCAGTTTCAATGTCTGCCTCACAACATAGTAACTGTACTGCAAAGAGATAATGTTTCACTTAACCTTATCAGCACAGATCAATCAGAATTCTTTTATTTCCTTTCCTAACTATGTCATAGCACTAACATGTAGCTGGAGAAGGTCTATGCAAAACCAGATTAGAAACTTCACCCAAAAGTGAAGTCAGACCCAAAGGTGAAAATATTATTCTGGAATGTGAGCAATGTTGAGATAATTCTGAACTGAAATTGACATTTTGAAAGACATCACTGCATCAACACTTCTTAGTCCTCCAAGCAAAGTGTGCCACGTCATTGGTCACTCTCTATGCTGTCAGAGGATCGGCAATGGAAGTTACCTGATATATAATATTTTTTGGCCGTTCAGTTGGCCCTTGTTGATATGTTACTGCCAAGAATGAATATAGGCCAAAGGTTACTAGGTCAGGCTTCAGGCCTCTCTGAATTAGGCTAAGTTACAGTAAATGCACTGGACAGTAGTTATATCAGTTCACTTAAGTTAATCTAATAATTTAGATAAATCATAAATCAGTTATAATCAAGCCTGATAACATAGACGGTCTAACATATCTAGTGAACTGAATGTTTATTTATTAAAAATGAAACAATGAGAAGGCTAGAAGGACTTACGCATTTTATCTGTCAGCAATTTTTTGCTAAGCAATCTCCCTCACCTTGTCAATTGCGGCAGTATTGCTCTTTTTAGTGATGGCATATTTCAAGTCTTTATGAAGTCCCATCAGCATGGTTTGTTCCACTGTTGAGACAACTCTAGTTCTCGCTTCTTTTTTTCAACGTAGTATCTTCATTTCAATGATTACTTGTTCTGGGTTGCTTGTGTTCTCCCTGCGTGTCCACAATGCAAGCTTGTTTAAGCCTGGTTTCAGTTAACATTGTCAAGACACAGCTAAATTGTGTTCATGGAATGGCTTGAGTCTTAAGTGGAAGTTGACGTTTATTCAAGCCCGGCTTTTTCAAATAAGCATGGATTTCATTAGCAAAGTTGATGGAACATCCCCCATCAGTGGGTTGCAGGGTCCTTGGTTGTTGTCGTCATGGTCTCAACTTGTTACATTGGTCATGTTCTGAAAGTGCATCTGATTATGGAAACAGGTGAGGGCGATTAACATAATGTGTGTCACGCCCTGGCTATTCCACTAGCCACCTGTGCACTGGCTGGGGCCATAGTCAGGACGGAACTAGAAGAGATGCCTCTAGGCATCTCTATGTGCTTGGGTCCCCCCAATTTGAGGCAGGTGTGGATTGTTGCCTCCAATTGGGGAACCTATTTAAGTTGAAGGTTTGCTCACACTGGTGTGGTTCATTTTGGTTTGTCAGCTGTATGCTATGCGACCCAGTTACTGGAGCTGCTTTAAGTTTGTTTTGTTTCTTTCTTTATTAAATCATGGAGTACCTTCACCCGTTCGCCTCTGCGTTTGTGTCCTTCATCCAGCCTTGTGACAATGTGTCCGTAATCCCAACGAGGTAGAGGGCATTGGTTCTCACTGGCACGGCAAGCCTGCTATGCCCGGATGTAACATTATGCTGGTCTGAATATACACATTTTATATGTCATTTATTACTTAGTATCGGATCTGGTATGTCCCTATCCCTAAATCCACCACAAAGGTTAAACATAGTCTCTCATATCTGGCCCCGTTGAGGGGATTTCATTAACTGAAATTATCATCTATTGGACTGGTGACTGTAGGAGTGAAACGGAGATTTGCATAGACAGGGTTGGGTGATTCTACTTGGCCCAGAATAGAGGAGCACTGTCACCTGATTTTCACCCTGTTCCCAGGAGGTTTGGTTAAGGGAGAACTGAATAACTTTACTGTGATACAAGTTGTAAAATACTATTAGCTAAACGGAGGTGTGGTTATCATACTATTGAGGGACCAAGATATTGACTAATTGTTCTTATTGTTCTACTTAAATATGTTGATCTGTGATTTAACAGTGGAGGTAAAGTCACAGAGGACGGACAACACTACCAGAAGAATCATGCCAGCATACATTTAGAGAAGTAGATGATTTATTGCGGAACTTATAACACAGGCCAGTCTTGGGTGACTGATTATATATGATTATCAGAATACAAATCTAATAATGAGCTATAATATTTCATATATATTACTGATATTACTTAAAAGAATATGTCTGTCTGGAGTTATAAAATGTCACAGACTTTCTAATAATGGGATCCTACTCAGACTAAAATTGATTAGACACAATCATTTGCATGACACATCTAACTCTTATAGTGGTTATAACCCTGTGAGTTTGAACTTCATGACTGAGAGATGTCCTTCATGACAACTGAACTCACAACAATGGTTCACACGCATCTTTCATGTGACTGTCTTATTTCTGTTTTCAAAATCTAAATGTCAGTATATTCAGTGACCTGCCGACATAGAGCCTGAATTATTTTTGTTTCAATCTCAATGATTTCAGCTTATCGCTCATGGAAAGAAAAAATCCTGTATCTAAAAAAAAAAAATTACAATACAGAAATGCCAACTTGAGAAGAGCTCAAATCAGCTAATTTACTCAAAACACCTGCAAACATTTCCTAAATGTGTTACTTTAGGCAGTCAATACTTGGTCGGGAATCCTTTTTCACGGATTACTGCATAAATGCTGCGGCGTCTCCTCTAGTCGCTTTTGTGGAGTCTAGTCGTGCTCAGCAGAGGGAACTCCAGAGAGCTTTGCCAGAGAAGTACGGTGGCAATCTCCAGTTTCCTTCTCCAATGCGAGATGTATTTCTGGGCTGCAGGGATTTGAGGGTGTTTTCACAGTTCATGGCCCAGCTTTGGGCCGTATTCGTCCATCCCGCAGAGGGCTGGGAAGAGGGTGAGCGACTTCTGCATCTGAGGGAGGGTAACAGCACGGCCTCCAAATATAGCCGTTGTTTCGGATTGGTGGCGGCATCCAGCAGATGTAACGAGCCGGCACGTTCCGTAAACAGCAGCGGGCAGAGGTCCTGGTGGAGGTTCCATGTTAGAGGCAGCCCTTAGGGCTATCCAATCCCTGGATGTCCAAAGTGAGAGCTGTTATTGGGTTCTTGGTAGTAAGTCGGACTCGTTCCAGGTGGGGGTTGGCCTCTGTCAGGGCTGTGCTGGATTATGATGCTGTGTAGGAGAATGTCCATGCTAACAGGCACCAATCGCATTCTAATGATGCCAACCGGCGTTCGGCTCTGGCAGTTATAGGGGGTAAAAGAGGCTTGGCGGTTCTAGTGTTAAACAATGATATGAGTGTCATCGTGATGGTCCTGAATTCCAAAATGAACCGGCGGTAAAAGTTGGCAAATCCGATGAAACTCTGGAGGTCTTTGATGGTCTTCGGGACTAGCCATGACTTAACCACCTCCACCTTCAGCTCCTCTATCCGTACGCCCTCTGGAGCAATGAGATATCCAAGGAAGGAGACGGTGGGGGTGTGAAACACACTTTTACATACAGATGCTGTTTGTGGAGACACTGCAGGACAGCACAGATGTGGGCCACGTGTTCTGCGAATGTTTGAGAGTAGGATGTCATCTATGTATGCTGCTACGTACTTCTCCAACATATCCTGGAACACTTCGTTGAGAATAGCTTGGGACACCGCCAGTGCATTGTTTAGCCCGTACAGAATCACCAGGTACTCATAGAGGCCCGACACTGTGGTGAATGCCGTCTTCCACCTGTCTCCTTCCCTGATACACACAAGATTATACAGTGGGTTGTACAGTGCATTCCTTGTTCATATTCACATTCAAGCTTGTAAAGCTACCTAGTCTAAGTGACCAGACTTGGTATCCTTGAGTCCTGGATTCTCGATGCAGTCTGGTTCGGCCAAGGAACACATGACATTGTCTAGGCATCCCTAGTCGTGGGTTTTGTAACATTCTGTATAGCCCTAGGAACAGAAGCCATTTTACTGTATTGTTTGTGTTAAACAACCTACACCTTATGGTTGCTTCTGATAACTGAAATAGGCTCATTCACATACAGTGGGGAGAACAAGTATTTGATACACTGTTGATTTTGCAGGTCTTCCTACTTACAAAGCATGTAGAGGTCTGTAATTTTTACAATAAGTACACTTACTGCGAGAGACGTAATGACAGACATTAAAGCCACGTACTTCTGCAGATACACCCCCAATGTTCTGAGTCCAGACCATGGCTTTTATACAGAACGTTCACACATTACACCATCTGACTTCGTCTGGTTGGCAACCCTCAGGTGCCTCTTTTCTTCTACCTCCCTGAATGCTAAATTTGCGACAGTAATATACAACCTCCTCATGGTTCATACTTGGGTCATGTCCATCATTGTCCACCAAGTAAGTGCTATGTTAAGCTCATGGTGTCACGGTCCCGGCCAGCTGGGGCCGTTCCGGTCCGTGTTTTCTGTATGTCTGTGATCTGTCTGGTCCTTGTCCCTGTTGATCAGTGTATTTAGTTCACCTGTGTTTTGCCCCCACCTGTTTCTGTTCTGCTCGTTAGTCTGTGTATTTAGTTCAGTCAGTTTCTCCCTGTGTTTGTTGGATCATTGTCATGTCTTGTCGTGTCCATATTAGTTGCTCCTGCTCCTGCTCCTGCTCCTGCTCCCGCTCCCGCTCCCGCTCCCGCTCCCGCTCCCGCTCCCGCTCCCGCTCCCGCTCCCGCGGTTTAAGTTTTTGTTGTTTTTTGTTGTAATGCACGGCACTCGGTTTTGTTTTATTTTTAGTTTGATTAAAGTCTTTCCCTACACCCCTGCATCTGACTCAATCTCCCTTTTTGGATTTTGTTTGGATTCCCCACACCCCAGCGTGACACATGGGCCACACTCAGGTCATCTCTTATCACAGAGTAAATGTTATGACCAGCTCTGGGGCCACACTCAGGACACCCCAACAGTGGATACAAATTCAGTAAACTTTAGAAATGCCATTCCCTGGGCTCAAGGTAATTGCCTGCTCATGACTATCTCTCAGCATAAAGAACATACTGTATATTATGATGATTATAGAAATTATCTGTGTGTAATCCGTCCTATCCCAGAAGTCATTTAATATGAGTGTTGATTCCACGTTAATATGTTTATAATAAAACTACATAATATACATTGCACATTAATATTTTCATGCATTTTATAAAAGCCATGTTCCGGACTCAGAACATTGGGGGGTGTAACATGCAGTAGTACCTGGCTTTAATTTCTGTCATTATTGTATGGTTTTCATTAAAGTCTATTGGATACCCAAAGTCCTGAGTTGAAGTGCATTTGTTTTAGTAAAGTGGTTGATTTTCCACTACACTGCCTACTCGCCAAATAAGGGTAAAATTTGGCTGTGACGTGTAAAGTGAGGCAAAAGTACTGTTGCACCAAAACTGACCACCAAATAATGTAAATTTCTATTAATTGCCAGAACAGTTATTGTTAGAATCTTAATGTTTTCTTTAGCTTATATCTAGGCATTCCAATGAGCTGATCGGTACATAGTTCTTGTTCAAGTTGGGATCACAGTCTGTCTGAGGCAAAAGTAGTGTTGCACCAAAACTGACCACTGCTGATTAGCCATAGTGTACATGTCTAGAAACTGTCATTACTAGAATCGTAATTATCTAATATCCAGACATTCCAACAAAGCGATCCGTATGGTGTTTGTGTTCCTGTGGGGATCACAGACAAAAGTGAACTCCACCAAAACTGGTCACCAACTGGAACCCATTTTAGGCTACAGTTCTATAAATATCCAAAATATAATAAATTGAATTTTCTAGTTTTCTTTAGATAAAGGTCTAGACATTCTTACAAAGCGATCCGTTCACAGTTTGTGTTACTATGGCGATCACAGCCTGCTTGAGGAAAAAGTAGAGCGGAACAAACTGACAACCTCTGACTGGGCTCATAGTGTACATTTCCATAAATATCCAGACAGATAATTACTAGAATCATACAGGTGACTTTAGCTAATAACTAGGCATTTTATATGTGTCTTGAAATGGAGAATCCAACTCTTCCTTTCTTTGTAGGTCTAAAGTCCTTGTTGCCCAATCAGAAATTGAGTTTCTTGTATGTCATCACGCCAGGAAACATGATGCAGGAATAATGGGAAGGCTTAGGTGTCATCTTGGAGATGTAAACATTGGTGGTGCGTGCGAAAGCCACTGGTCAATAATGGTGATTACCAACATAGTTAGTAAAGAGCAATATAGCTCTTTGTTTTCAAACCAAAACATTTTAGAACATAAATTTGATCGTCACCAAGGGGCTGAGGAAGGAGATTTTGTCCAGGAAAAGTTTTTACCAGGCAACGATAATGACCACTCAGCTCAGGTGACTGTGTCAAGACCCATCCGGATTACAAGCCAGTACGTTGCTATGTATGATTTAGACCACAATATTATGTCATTTGTATTACCAATATACTATAAAAATGTCCTTCTGTCAACATTCTATGGGGATGTTCTTTGGTGTTTGGAAAAAATGTTGGTATCTTACTGATTTTAAAATGAGAAGTAAATACACACTGCGCTACAGGTCCTCTACAAAAGACCAGGATCTTATTTGCATAGTGATGATGCTCTGTATAGACAGCACATGATTCAGTGATCTGGGAGTGTTTATAACCCTGTGAGTTTAACACTTCATGACAACTGAACCTACCACAACCATGACCTTCATTACCATCTTCATCTGGACACTTGTCCTCTTTTTCAAAGGTAAGATTTATTAAATGTAGTGTTGAAAAATAATGTAATCTACAGAAAAGATGTTTGCAGTTATGGATATTACGTATAAGTTGTTATCATGTTTTATTCCTTTAATATGGGTGCCCTTGTTTTATTTTACAGAATCCAGAGGGCAGTACATAGTGACTCAGTCACCTCCAGTTCAATCTGTTACAACAGGAAATTCAGTTACTATGAACTGTAAAGTCAGCAGTAATGTCTATAACAACAATCTTCTAGCTTGGTACCAACAGAAAGCTGGAGGAGCTCCTAAACTCCTAATTTACTATGCTAGCACACTTCAGTCTGGGATTCCATCTAGATTCAGTGGCAGTGGATCTGGGAGTGACTTCTCTCTGACCATCAGTGGAGTCCAGGCTGAAGATGCAGGAGATTACTACTGTCAGAGTTACCACAGTGGAAATGTGTTCACACAGTGATAGAGAGCCATACAAAAACATCCCTCAGTCAGACTGTACAGTGACTGAAGTGTAACAGCTGGGACCTACTGCAGGTGTTGAGAGGGAAGAGACAGTGACATGGAACACTGGTCAGTAGAGGAAGTCAACTTTAAATTAGATTAGAAAACATAATTAGATCACATGTTCTCTATTATCATCGTAGTCAGTGTACAGACATAAATGGGGCTTAAATGACCAATAAGGGCTCTCCAGATATGCCAGCAGCCATTCACCTGTTGGCTTCTACACACATCAGGTTCCACAATATGCATCACATAGATGGACGACACATGTCTGTCTGAGTGAATGACACCTGCAGGTAGAATGGGGGCACCGATGTGCAAGAAAGACCCCAAGGGGCGCTTGAGCCCCTGGCCTATCTGTGCACGTGTCTGGGGGGTGAGAGAATATTACATGGAACACTGGTCAGTAAAGGTAAACTTTGAACAAGATTATAAAGCAAAATACACATTTCATATTTTCCATCATAATCATTATCAGTGTTGTCATTATTGTCTTTTAACATTTACAAAATATTGTAATTTAGCTGTAGCTCTTATTTAGAGTGTCTTACATGTATGGAAGAGGGAGATCAAAACAGACAATATATATTTTCTGAAACAAGAGGAAGTAGGTAGCTGGGGAATATTGACCATTTAGTCATGACACCCAGGTTAACACCCATACTCTTAGGTGCTGCTAGATCCTTAGTGACCACAACGTCAGATCACCATTTTATTCTAACATAGGTCAGTGTCTCCTTCTGTGCTTTTTGTTTTTGGGATTTGATCTTTAGACCAGTTAGAAAAGTACCCCTTACATGTCCTTTAACTCTACATTCAGCAGCATCTCACCATCCAGGGACCAACCAGATGTGACCGTGTTTAAATCCATATACAAACCAGCAGTGGGTTTGTATATCATCATCATCATGGTTGTGACTTGTTACATTTCTCATGTTCTAAAAGTGCTCCGACAAAGGTAAGCATCGAAATTCACATTATCAGTCTATATGAGTGAAGTTGAAGTTACAGAAGCATCAGTCCCTCACATCAAATCCCATTGATGTGATCTTGCATTAAATTAACTGTTTTCATGAACAGATTACAGACCATGAATACAACCTGATCCTAAATTGAAACATATGACATGTGCAGTACATACACTAATATGAAGGATGTTAAAGGGTCTGCGTGTGTATGTTTAGAAAACCAGTCCCCTCAAGCAGATCTAGACCTGTCAAACTGATTTCAGATGCTGAACATTCTCAACTATTGGACTGGTAATCAGGGATGCTGACAGGAATTCCTGGGCTCGGGACAAAATTGTAGCTTAAAACTTCTAGTAAACACATACATAAAACTGTAATCAGCCACTCGGAACACAAATAAAGTGGAAATAAAACACTATTGAACATAATAGTAAAGCAGCGAATGATAAAAGGACGGTCGCCGATAATAAG
>JACXGJ010018624.1:0-10053 GCA_016801105.1 Esox niger | reverse complement strand
TATATATATATATATATATATATATATATATATATATATATATAATTTAGTGACATGGACATTGTTACCGTAGAGTTTTTGTCATATCAACAGAAATAAAACAGAGGAGAGCACTAAACTCCTAACCCATTTGTTCTCATATGTCTCCCAGACATGTCAAATTCTATGCAATTAGTAAACCTAAAAAGTAATCCATATGGCTTACAATGGGTTTTATTCTCAGTCAAAATGGTCTCTGATGCGGAAATACAGTGCATTATCCATAGTAAAGTAAAGACATTTACCCATGTTCCAAACACCAATATCTAGTATATATTAGAAACAATATCTGCTGGTCATTTCTTAGCCTCAAAAACTACTGGACATTCCTTAGCCCAAGTATATACTGGGTATAAAGTACAGTGGGAAAATGAAATCAATAAAAGCAATTTCTCAACATAGGAACTTTTTTTATATATATATATGTATTTATGTGTAACATTACAGTAAACACAAATAAACAATAATATAGAAAAACTAACAAAACCATTTTGTGTTTTAAAACAAATCAATATCTTTTTGTGGATTCAGAGTGTAGGGCTGGAGCAATTTGTTTTGCCAGATTATTGTGTAATGTTTTCAAAAAGTCCTGTGGTAAATTCTTCTTGAAGGATTTGCTATAACTCTTCTTTTGGCTTTCACTGTGTTTTCTGTCTTTAACTTGCCTGGTGTCCTCAAATGTCTTCATGACATTTCTTTTAAGACCACCATCTCACAAGACATTACTGATTATTTGTATTATATATTTTCATGTTGATTTGCATTCTTTATAAAGTTATAATGAGTTTTAGCAAATAATACCTTAATACCCTCTACAAACTCAAACAATTGCTGGTGGTGGACAATGTTTGGGTTGGGCTGCTGTGAATTTTTTTATGCTGTGGCGCCACCTAACGGTTGATACAGGGTTAAATGAACATACCAGAATATTTATTATTTTATGTGAGCAAGTGTAAAAATAATTCATAGACAGAAGAGAGAACCAAGTTATATAAAAAGGAATGCCATGCCCGAATGTATACATACTTTGGTTTAGTGGCACTGCACTAAAACTAAAATCCAGAAGCAAGTTACAATAGAAATGAGAGTTAGGTCAACGTTTGGGCATGTAGCTAGACAACATAAATTCTAGAAATGTTTTGTTGATTGAGCAAACATTTTATTCAACCTTGTTTACGTACATTGCCTTGCACATTGAGGTGTACGGTGATGCTTTTAGCGTGTATGGGGCCTCAAGTGAGTTGTTTTGGTTGGAGGTCCCCTAACAGTTACACGGCCTTACATCCAGAGAAACATAATGTACCCTTTAGAACTAATCTGTTCAGGGACATGTTAACTCACAGCTAACTTCAGTTAAAGGAAAATCAAACTCCTTTGCTCTCACAAAGATTGTAGAACAGCTGTCGGGCATTTTATGATCTGTAAAGATCACCAAAGTATTTTCAGTTTTTGAATAGAGCACTCTCCCTGACACATCCTGGGGAAACTATGGGGATCTGACATTATTAATGACAAACCTGGAGCCTTATTTACATGCGACATGACAGATTCCCCTCCAATGTGGCTCAGGATTTGATCCAGCAACCTTGTGTTTACTGGCCCAACATTCTTAAAAGCAACATTACAAACAACATTACCTGGGCTTAAAACATGTATCACCAATAAATAGTAACTGTTTGCAGTCACCTTCTTTCAGATTACATTATTACATATCTAAGATGGAGGTAATTTCAGTAACAGTTAAAACTATTTTTATTATTTTTGTGATCGCTTTAGTGTTATTTAGACAAAATAGCAATTAGCCCCTGTTTAAAGACATTAGCCCTCTTGCAAATTCTGTTCATCATTATGGCTGCAGCGTCCATGGCAACGACGTGACCCTAGTGACGGATGTTCATCCATGAATAAAGGCAAACATTTATTGGTCTAATTTGAAGTGTGTTTATATGTATATATGCACAGAAATGCTCAAAAGGGCTAACAAGCGTAACTTCAGCCATTATTGTTATTCATTTAGAGCACTGAATTTGCATAGTTTCAAAAGTATACTATAACCACACTAAAATAAATGCAATAGAACGTAAGTATAAAATACAGTTTGGCTGGAGAACAAAGGAGGGTATTACTGATTCTAAATGCTTTTTATGTCTGCTTTTAAATTCTACAGCATATCTGTGGTGTCAGGCAATATTGTTGTGCACAAAGAAACATTTCAATTTTAGGACGCATTAATTCTTGTTATCAAAATCATGCACACACTTGGCGTTCCAGAATTAACGTTGTATGTAATATGTAATACCTGGATGAGCCAGAGTGGGTCGCTGTTGCAATTCATACGCTCAATGTCTCCGCAGTGGAGCCTTGTACGAGGAGTGCGTTTGATTGTTGAAAGCCTCAATGGCGGATAGAGCGGGATAGTGGTTTTGAGGACAATAACATCTCGATAATTTTTATTTGTGGCGTGACTTAGTCCGCCTTTTATTACGGTGTATTCTACGGAAGAAGGGACTTCTGTGCATGCAGCAGATTTACGTTAGTTGAGATAAAAATCTCATTAGGCTGATATAAACTGGCTAGCAAGCTAGCTAGCTAAGTACAATCCTTCCAAACCAAAGGAAGTTGATCTTTCAATTCATGGTGGCTAGCTAAATATGGGGGACTCTCTTGAACTGATTGGGAAGCGACTTCTACTGCTCCTCAATGATGGCAGGTCCGCAGCCGGACCCGAAACGGAGCAGGCCGCCTGGACTCGTGACTGGCTCCGGGGGACAGTTCGGGCGGTCAGCGTCATAGGTTTGGCCAGCCCAGGGGTAGAGGTGAGCGGAGGATTGGCGACCACAACAACAGCAGCAGCAGCGGGTCTGACGGTCAGTGTTTACATGTGAATAAAGACACTTAACGTTAGTTATTAACCGACTACATATTATTCAATGCAACTGAAAACGAAAGCCATTAAAATATTTGGCCTGTTTGCGTTTATCTGGGGCTGTTTCATCAACGTATTATGAATACCGAATTAACTAGCTAACGTTAGCTAGCTGCTACTGTACATAGCTAGTTAACTCGCGATTTACTCAATGGGGCGCCGCTGTTTTACGTTTTTTACTGTGGATAGCTAGCATGGGACCCAATAATTTAGACCGAGGATTTCGGGCCTTTAACATTTTTTGCTAACTTGATTCCAGTAAGCAAACTAGCCAACTTCAGTGTAGTATGTTGGCTCAAAAATAGTTTGTCTTAATTCTATGTTAATGTCGGTTAAGTTTTGCTTATGTCAAATAACCAAACGTAGATAATGTTCGGTTTTAGGCGTTGTTTGTGGATGCATTGTCTTCCACGTCATAGTCATGTATTTTTCTTTCTTTAGTCATCGCGGCATTCCCATATGCATGTCCCCGATGCATGTGAGATTTTAGGGAGATGCTGTATTTTGCATTATGAAAGATGCTACGTTTGATCACAAGGCAAACCAACATATAACTACAAAAACTGAGGATAGGCTAAGTCCTCGGTAACTGTCTGGCCAGCATTAAAGCTATGGCTAAATCCAGATTTTAGAAAAGGGCAGATTTCTTTGTAAATTAATCCAGATTATTCAAGTTATAAGGAAGTCTCTTGGGACATATTGGAGACTTACTTGACCCTATGACAAGTTGATCCCCACAAGGTCAAACTGATACAGGTTTGGAGCCCCTATGGTCAATATGAAAATTATAACCATCCTACCTTATCCCTTTTGTACACATTGCTTATTTTAATTGGTCTAGAGGACACCATACAGCAGTAAACTCTGACAGGTTTTTCAACTGTCCTGCATTGGGTGATACATCATTGGCCAAATAGAGAAGAGACAGAATCCTCTAAATATCTCTGCCCAGTTGCAGGGGGTCATTTTTGACATTCCACAGGTCAGTACTACTTAAAATGCTTACTGTGTGTCTATGCTTGTTCTCTGTATTTGGATGCCTTTCTTTTTCTTAAGGAAATGTAACAAAAAGTATGTCAAATCCTTACAGATTATAGTGTATAAAGATTTTCTTCATTTGTATCTCAATTTAGTACAGAGTTTGACTTCCTTGTCGCTGGGTAGCCATAGAGTATGCTGGGTTTTGACATTATTGTAAGAAATATTTGTCTACCATTTAGTCAAGCTTTATTGCACAGGAAGGTGGGGAAAGTTGAGATGAATTTGTTTTGCATAACATCAGTGGACTGGATTCACACCTAAACCACAGCATTACATTAGCATCGGCTTGCATATTTTCCAATAAGTCTTTCAAATGCACCCAAAAATGATCTTGTTTGGATGCCTAGTGATCACATGAATATATCGTTCAAAGCCTTCACAAGTAATAACTCTATTAAGATCCATCTACACTTGCAGAAACATATTTCTTTAGTTTTATTTCATTTTTTGCAGCAAAGGTGTCCTGTATGCTCTTCACATTCTAGAGCCAAATCAAGTCAAATTTTTTAGTGGTTTTGTTTGGCCTAACTCATCATGTTGACTTGATTTTTAAAACCCGTAAGCTGATGAAATTGCACAAGTTCTCATTCACTGTCTCCATTGAAATGTCTATATCTACTAGGTGACATTCTTGTCAGCCTACGTTTCTTTTCAGGGCTGAGTTTACATTCAAATTTTACTAGCCACCAATGCGATTGTGTTAATTCATCAGAAACACCTGCCTTAATGGGACCCAGTTGTCCAAAGAGCACCACTTGTTACTAATTTGTCCATAAAATTCCCTTTCTGGAGTAGTCACTTGGAAAATGTTATTTAGGGTATTGTATGTGTGATGGTTAAGGGAAGCTTTGATGACCTGCAGCCTTTTGAAGCATAAATTCTGTTCTGTGTCTGAGAGTTTGACAAGATGATGTTAGGCAACCGTAATCTGCAGAATATGAAGCTCTTCTGGGTCATTCAGAAACACGAATCCAAGACATGCCCGCAAGTTTACTTCAGAGTGTCTGGAAGGCAGTACCTGAATCTAACTGAGATACTGTGGCAGGACATGGGACTTGTAGTTTAGGACGACTCAAAAACCCACCAATGTGTAACAGGTCTGCATTAACTGAATACAAAAATCTTTAATAAGATTTTCGGTGACCATCGCCATTTTTAATTCATGAAACTGAGGGGCTGGCACTTTGTATTCAAGGTTACGATAATGCATTGATGTAGCTAGCTGGCTAAAATTTTAACCGGACAGGCTGTTTGATCATGTCTTTGTGCATTTTGAAATGCTTTTGACCCCAGAAATCCTACAGTGTCAGTGAAATGATCAAACTGCATGGGTCAGACAAAAGTCAACCCTCACTAGCTGAGACACACAGGCAACATAGTATGTTGTTTTTAGTGCTTCCTTCCAAATGGGCACCTAAATGGTCTGTCTTCCATTTTTTTTTAACATATTTTAACATGGGACAGTCTCCACAGTTTAACCTAGCTATATGATCGTTTCCAATATAGGATAGAATTACAGTGAAATTTGGAGGGGATAGGCCACTGGCAGGCCTCTATGTGTTCTGGAAAATGCTGACAGAAATATGGAATCCAGACAAAACAACGGAATTCAACTTTACTCAAACATTTATTGAACATAGTATGGAAGGTACATTTGTTGTTAATATTTTGTAGGGTTATTTAGGGCATCTGACAAGTGTTTGAAAGGTCCCTGGTTCTCAACTCCTATGTTGTTCTGTCCCTGTGCAAGTCAGTTGGACTTAATTTCTGCTCCCCTCCCCTGTAACATTGCCTCACAGGTCGTTGTTTTAAAATACAATCCGAAATCAACATACCTGGTAAAATAATAGGTAAAATAAGATTAAAAACTGTCTTCATAGGGTACTGTAATGCTCTGTGACCTTGATTATAGCTCTGTCAAATGTACTCCCAATTACACATTCCCATTTTTTTAGAGCAACATTAACCGTCCAGGTTTGTATTTGATTGCTTAATGTCCTATTTGTATTAGTTTTAACTTTTGCTGCGTTGATTTTGGCAGGGATGAGGTGTACCCATTTAGACTATGTTTATTCTTTGCAGGCTTTCTTTGGTGTTTGAATTCCTTACTTTTTAACAAAACTTCAGAGAAATGCACCAACAATCCATTGCCTTGTTTCTGTTGCTCTAAAATGTAAATGAACCCATATCAGCAGAGATTTTGGTGTAATGGTATACCAAAGCCACCTTTCGGTACGTTTTCGGTATAGCAAAAAAAAGACATGCGAAACATAACATTTATTTGAATTTATTATGAAGTTTTCCCAAACAGGAGACCTGAAGGAAATGGGAGGGTCCTCAAGATGTGTCTTGTCATTTACATTCACATTCGTTTTTTTTATGTGGCTGCATAACTGAATATCAAATGTGTGTATACTATATAGTATGTCAAATTAGCATGCGAGAAGATTAGTATATCCTAAACCAAAGAACTCTGAAAATACTATGCCAAAACTTCCAAGATGGTCTACTATTTCTGGTGGACTTCCGAAGTATGCATCCGTGCATGCTTTTCGGTGTACACCACAACCCCCTGCGCAGTAAAAGTGGGGTTTCCATAATTCTCTTGAATTTTCACTTGATGAATAAGTCAGATAGTTAAATCATTGAGATGCAATATTATGACAAGGTAGTAAGGTGCTGTCGGTCCCCATACCAGCTTACTATACACTAAACTTTACCATCATCCGCAAAGTACATAACTGTACTATGCGTTTTGAGATACAGCCCTAGGCTACTTCAGCTATTAAGTTACGGCTCATCTGTCTCTGGGGATACTAAATTGGAGTTTACGTGCACAGTCAAAATGAGTATCCGGATCATTGTGCGTACCCAACCAAACGTTCTGTACTGAACGGTACAGATACATGTACAATTACATCCCTGTCAGAGATACAGTTGGCACAGGAGCATTTGCTTTACCAGACAGGAGGAAAACGGTTTATGATTGTCGATTTTAACAAAGTTGTATTTAATCCGTAGGGATTTCAGCAACCAACATAAGGATTGCAACTACTCATTACAAACATGGTAACAAAGCAACATTTATTTTATTTATACTGATGAGCTTTCTGTATTTGTTTTGTGCTTCTGCAAAACTTTGGGAAAGACGTCTGACCATCTGTATTCACTGCTCAAATAACATGCCGCGTCTTCAGGTTGATCAGTCTGTGTAGACGAATGTCTCCTGGGCTGTCAAGCCAGGGTTGGATTGTCTTTTGAATCGCAGCAGTGGTTTCTCTTCTCTCACGGATGCAAGCTGTATAAATCTACCAGGATGTACCGTTTTTACCGGGTGGCTTGTTATGCTGCCAGTGGCCCTTCTATTTAATGGACTTCTGCTGCCACCTGTCTTGCTCCTGCACATCTTGGGTAGAGCATGAATCCGTATTCATGCTCTCCACTGATGCACTGTTGTCCTCGCTCTTATCAGTAATGTTGATCCGGGCTACTTATTGAGAGGGAAAGGTACACGACCAAGCGAGAAGGATTCTGTGTGGACTAGCCTATTTCTAATGACTGACTGCCGTTCCAGACAGGTGGCCGTGCCTAGCAGATGGGTACGTGTTTGTGTCAGTCGTTAGTTGGTTTCTACCGAGTTCTTCTGTTGATCCCAATACAGGTCACATACACCTGTATGTCTCTTTCTTAGCTTTTCCCTCAGCACAGTGGTGTTTTGACAAATGTACCGCTGTCGCGGTGTAACTGAATAAGCATGTTAAGGCCAACCAAATGTCACCATTCTCTTAACCCCTTGTCCATCTGGTCTCCTCTCCGTGTAGGTGTTTGTAGAGTTTGAGGACTGTGCGTGGCGTCGGCGGTCCTGGGTTCAGGTGTATGGGGAAGAGGTGAGAGCTGTGCTGGTGGAGAGCTCCATCGTTTGGGCCGACCGCAGCGAGTCCAACCCGAACTGCCCTGCTGTTGATGGAGCCCCTGACAGGACAGCCTGGCCTGCCTTGGTGAGTAGTAAACCCTCTGGAGTTGGAACATGAACTGATCCTCTATCACAGCATGGTTATTCGAATATTTGCATTATGTTCAAAATGACTATCACGATGTGTGGTTCGGCTTGATTAGCCTAACAGTTAGTGCTGAATCAAGGATGTTCTTAAGCTTTAACCCCTCGAAATAAACAATATTTATCTACCATTTGGCCAAAAACCATGCTGTCCGCGTCTAATAACTTTGGCTGGAAAAATGTAAAGTGACTCTACTATCTGAACGTGACCAAGATCTCTCCTATCGAATGCAAATCAATGTCCTTATAAATCTGTCAGCCTCCTCGATTTATCCCAACATGTCAATAGAAACCATGGTGATACCTAGCTTGATGCATTGATTCTTGGCAGGCCTGACTTTCAGGACTGGTGTGTTATGTCAGGCACTGTGTCAGACACTGTTACTAGGATGTGTCCTGCTGAGGTTCAACACTGAATGATTGAAAGGGAAACATGGCCAACGAGGTCCTTTAAAAAATATAATGAAGTGCCTGATTGAGTCATTGAATTTGACTGGCCGATGTCGGTACGAACCCTGTCTTCCAATTCCCTGGGGGACACCTCCACCTCGAAGGGAGGCCATGCTGTGGCAATGGGATCGTCCCCACGTAGCATTAACATTATTATTAGCATTATCCTTAACATTACATTCAAGTGGTGGAGTAACACGTTCGCACACACCGACTTGCTGCTCTTTTCAACCACTCAACCTAACACCTCTTATGTTTGACAGATGAGATCATTGGGGACATCTTCAACTCTCCTTCGGTATTTGTCGTAGATGGGGTTGATGTTTGGTTTCTGTCAGAAAATCGTGTCTTATCAACGTTTTTCTTCCCCTGCTAGGTGTTCCGTTCTCTAGTGGACCGCGTGGGTCTGGGTTCCCTAGTCCCTGTTGAGTTTTTCGGAAGCAGAACCCTTGACTTCCTTCCTGATGGGAACTCACTCCAGAGATTTGAGGTGGGCGTACATTTGTTAAGGTTGTGGGTGTGAGCCAATGTTTAAAGGGGGCAACCGGTATACTGAGATTTCCCAAGACTTCCTGTCTAAACTCTTCAATTCTAAGTCTAAATATATATATTGCCATCTCCGCTCCTCCTTGCTGCCGTTGGAATGGTCATTAATCAATGCTCAGTGCTGTGTTAACCTACACCCTGTCGGTATGAATTCAAAGCATATGCATTATTTTGCACTGAAGCATGTGGATTAATATTGCACTGATAGGGTCAACCAGTCGTTGTTCCTTATTCAACTTTTTCTTTAGACTGATGGCTCAGGTTGTTGTGACCAGCTGGCTCACATTTTTACTTCATGCTGTAAAATTACTAAACATTTTACCAGACCGTAAGAGAGGATCTTTGACTTGACTAGAAATGGAAATGTTCATTTTAAAAAGCTTACCGATCATGACACCAGTTTCATTCTGGGCACAACTGATGAAACCATGCTGTTTCTGGTTCAGCCTTTCTGAAAGGTGTGTTAACGGTGGACAATCAGATATTTCCTTCTCAAATTTCCACCATGAACGGGTTATCATAGAGTCTGTAGAGCCACAAACTGAAAAGAGAAAAGGACACTTTCATTCAAAGGCAGGCTAAAGCCATTGTAATGTTCAATAGGCTGCATGTCGCCCTATAAATGAATATTTTCATAGTTGGGTGAATATTCCTAGGCTGAGTTTAAACTAGTCTGCATGACAAAAATAATTATGGTGAATTTGACAAAGCTTTGAATTGATTAAATGTAACAAATCCAACTTTATTTCCCCATTTGCTGTATGATCCTGTCTGATTTATTTTTGGTTTTAAATGGCGCTTCCAGTTTAAACAGGAATTTCATTCTTGCAATTTTGTCTGGAAGCACAATTGGTCTTTGGAAATATCAAGCCCCAGTGTTAGGTGTAGGTTGACTGGACCTTTGGATTATACTATGTGTAATTTGTGGACGTGTGGATTATGCTGTGTGTGTGGTTAGTGGACATGCTTGCGGTTAGTGTACGTGCGTGTGTGC
>JACXGJ010018623.1:0-10052 GCA_016801105.1 Esox niger | reverse complement strand
TAGAGGGAATGGGGTTGGAGGGTAGAGGGAATGGGCTGGGTGGGGTAGAGGGTATGGGGTGGTGGGCTGGAGGGAATGGGGTTGGAGGGTAGAGGGAATGGGGTTGGAGGGTAGAGGGAATGGGTTGTGGGGGGTATTGGGAATGGGGTGGGGGTAGAGGGAAAAGGGTGTGGGGGTAGAGGGAATGGGTTTTGGGGGGTCCAAGGAATGGGACGTGGGGGGGCCACCCACAGGCCACTAGAAGGAATGTGGCGCCATTCAGGAAGCAGCCTCAGTGTGATTGAGATAATGAATGTTTGTTATTTTCAATAATAATGACTTCAATGAGGCTCGTTAAGGCTTTTAGCGGCCAATTAATTCAGCTAAGACATCGTCAACGCCTCGTGACGTCTCCCAAATGAAACCCTTCAGCCTATTTAGTGCACTAGTTTTGGTCATTATTTTTGTGTTGGGTACAATTAATCTTGGTTAGCCCTTGTATTTGTCTTGCGTAGTATGCCTGGGCAGGACTCTGTTATTGACAGGGTTCTATCTAATGCACACACACACACACACACTCACTAATGCACACACACGTGCAGACACACACACACACACACACAGGCACTCCCTCTCCTCTCTTTCGGAGAGGCTTTGTTCCCAGTTTGATTCTTTCTGCTATGAAGGATCTCCTTAGTCTGAAGACGGTAATTGTTGCTCGGCATCGTAGCTCCCCCCCCGCCGGCCCCTGATAAGCAGTGGGGGGTCAATGGTGATTAATTACAAACCCACAGAATTATTTTCAGCGTGTTAGCAAACATTTAACAGAGTGCCAACCCCCCTGCAGCGCGCGAGCCCGGCAAAGCCAAGCCTCATCAAATGAAGATTAAACCACTCCGAGACCTCACTGAAACAGCTATAATGAGGTAAATTGTACTGACATTATGTTTGGATTTTGGAAGGAAACCTGAGTCATTCATAAAATGACATGAAAAGGTCGATTGAGGGGGCAAAAAAGGACGAAAGCCCACTGCTCTTCGTTCTACCATCTGGAGTACATTTACCGTGTCTTGTTAGTGTATCAAATATCAGTTAGGCAATTGCTTACATCTGGAATTGACAGCATGAACCTTGCATTTTTATATGATTTTATATGTGAAAATATACTCGTAGAATATGTGTGCTCATAGTCTTTAAAAAGCCTAGAACTAAACTGGGTGAAACCATCATGGAAGTCATTTAGCTGGTCGTCATCTACACGCTGTCCAGTTCAGCTCACTGACACTTGACCTGTGCGTGACCCATTTCTAACAAATCAACTGAACTAAACAAATCCTTTCTTCACTGAATAATCCTGTAATCCTCGATTTGTTTCAATCAAAGTGTACTAGAAATTAACTTCACTGGCTTTACAGAAAACAAAGAACATGGGTATTTAACTAATACTTTAGAGCTGGAAATATTTAAGTCTTGAGACCAGAGTATGTAATTAATATCTTTAGACTAGGGTATATCGGTATTCACGATAACCGTGATATTTAAAAAATGAAATAGTGATAATATGTTAACAATGCACATATGATAATGCCGCATTCATTAGGTGAAAATAACGTATTTTTCCAAAATCTCCTCTCGGTTTTTCATATCACCTATAGACAGATTTACCTGTTCATGCTTTTTGGGGTTACATAGGCTACGTCACCGCCTCTTGGGCAGTACAAGAGTATGGGTCTTTTCACTTGATGAATCAGTTATCGTCACCTATTTTTATATGTAATTGTATCAATGTCATTCACCAATGAGACCTGGGTTCGAATAAGGCGAGAATTATTTTGGCCATGCTAACTGTGTCTTGCAAATCTGATATTATTGCAGGCCTACTTCAGATATGCTGCATTTAAATTAAACAGTATCTTTAGACCAAAGAGTATTGTCAGCTTCCGTTCATTTGATATCACTGAACAAAATGAATGCAACCAGAAGTCAGGGAGGAGCCTTCTTTATTAAGCATGAGACGACGATGTTCACCTTCCATAGTTCTTTCCTTTTTCTCTCTCCAATAATTACAAGTTAACACAGACTTTAATGCCAATACACATAGTGGGCGGTCAATGATTGTAGCCAACCATTACACAGTCTATTTTCCTCCAATAAGAAAGGCTTATCCTACACGGTACGCTTGTATGATAAGTTCCAACCTCCCCTATGATCCATGGGTATATCGATATAATCTATGACAGTCATATGCACAGTTCCTGGCAGGAGGTGTGGACGGGGAGTTTGGGGCCTGTCAGTAATCGCCACCACATCTTATCTGTTGTCAGTTGTTCAGCGTTAGTCAGCACATATGCGTTGTGTTAAATTTCTCATGCCATTTCCTGTCAGTATTTATCGCTTACCCTGTGAGGTCGGAATCCATCATTCAAATGTTCATGACCACCACAGCCCTAATATTACAAATATCAAAATCTAACCTGACATGACAGCTGAGAATAGTCATTCAGCTCATGGAGATTTTAAGGACATGATGTCAGAAAGTTCTGGAGGTCGGGTGACATCATTCATCCACCTTCAGTCATCTGCCACGTTGGGTTATAGCTTCTATTAAATCAACGTTTGCTTTGCTGCCAGTTGAACCATGTTGTCAACTATTTATGTGTGCTTTCCTCGATGGTGACATCACAGAGGCTACAGCCTGAAGGATTTGGTCTAGCCTTCCAAATGGCACCCTGAGTCATGTGTCTGTTCACTACTTTTAACTAGGGCCCTATGGACAAACATGGTTCTCTATAAGGAATATGGGACCATTTCAGACTCTATCTTGAATTGGATGAGTGAATTTGAGATTGCTGAGTTTGGAACTCATGAGTCAGAATATGATCATTTGTGCTTACTCTGAAAATGAAGCTTTAGAGCCCATGGGCACATTCAGCAAATAGGGTTATGAATGTTATGGAATGAATCCCAGCATGCAGGACCCTGTCTGTTGATATGTATGGGGCCACAGAATGCAGGACCCTGTCTGTTGATATGTATGGGGCCACAGAAGGCAGGACCCTGTCTGTTGATATGTATGGGGCCACAGAATACAGGACCCTGTCTGTTGATATGTGTGGGGCCACAGAATGCAGGACCCTGTCTGTTGATATGTACGGGGACACAGAATGTAGGGCCCTGTCTGTTGATATGTATGGGGCCACAGAATGCAGGAACCTGAATGTTGATTTTTGGGGGCCCAATAATGCCGGACTCGGTATGCAGGAACCCTTTCTATCTTCCCCGTACGTTTTTTTTTCTATTCTTTTGACTATCTGGGTCCTAACTTCACCTAGAAATACAAGTTCCCTAAATGTAACCCTAGCCTATACTCCTACCTTAACATAATCCTAAACCTAACCCTAGCCTATACTCTTACCTTAACATAACCCTACACCTAACCCTAGCTCATACTCTTACCTTAACATAACCCTAAACCTTACCCTAGCCTATACTTTTACCTTAACATAACCCTAAACCTAACCCTAGCCTATACTCTTACCTTAACATAACCCTAACCCTAGCCTATACTCTTTCCTTAACATAACCCTAAACCTAACCCTAGCCCATACTCTTACCTTAACCCTAAACCTATCCTGGTAATGCTTACAGGATGTATTATTATTAGTTATTGCCTAAACCTAAAAATCTTGAAGACATCAGGTTCCCATGTACCCACACACACAGAGACACATACACACACACACAGACACACACACACACAGAAACACACACAGAGACACACTCACACACACACACAGAGACACATACACACACACACACACTTCTCTTTTGTTTTTACTTTATAATGGCAATCCCCATTGACATAGTGTGTGCAGCCCTCCTCTGTGTTCCCAATACATTCAATCATTACTGGCTGAATACATAATTGAAGTCAGGCCGGTTATTATATCATAGGAGGTCCATTTAAATGAGCATCAGCGTATCTTCCCTGCTCAGGGCCACCCAGGCCAGGCCTCGCATGGCGTCTGCCCCTGTCCACGCACACGGTTCCCGGGGTGGGGGGTTGCAGAAAGCAGGCGCGTGAAGAGAGGAACTGGTGAAATGTCACCGGCAGTTAGACAGGCTGTCACTGTCCCACGGGATGCACACACACACACGTACACACACACGTACACACACACACACACACACCAAGCCAGGGACACACACCCTAACAGCAGAGCCCTCCTCTTTTGTTACAGGAGGACATATTACAGGGAGCACCCTGCTCCTCCACAGGGAGGCCTTTAGCAGACGCACCAACTGCGCTCAGAGAGCCACACGCCAGATGTTTATTTAAATGGACGATGTGAGAGATTTCCATTTCAATAGGAGGGGGAAGTCATTATGGCCACACTGGTGTGAAGCCGTGCACACACCGACACGCCATTGGTTTCTGTCATGCTAATGCCTTTCCTCACAGGATTTAAATGGGGGTCATTTTCTGGAGGATCTCTGCAGTATTTTACTAATTCCTTTCTGCACGTACGCGCGTGTGTGTGTGTGAGAGACAGTATGACTCACTAACCGGTCCAGATTGCATTTCTGTTATTAACATTTGAATGTTCAGTTTATCATTTGTGGAAAAGCAGTGAGTTTCAGTTCTGTTGTCTGAGGACAATGTTGACTTATATCCAAAGAACCATGCATCAAAACACGGGACAATATACCCTGCGACATTATCATGCACTGGCCACTAAAATAAAATGGCCCAGTTTCAGACAGACACAAGTTTAACTGCCATCATTACACAGTCACATTCATTGTGGTTGTAATTTGGTAGTTCGCTTGACAAGAGAAACGTACAGTATGCACTTTGCACAGCATATTACACATGAACACGCTAATGTTTTCTCTGTGTTACACAGACACCCTGATGTTTTCTCTGTGTTACACATGAACATGCTAATGTTTTCTCTGTGTTACACAGACACCCTGATGTTTTCTCTGTGTTACACATGAACACGCTAATGTTTTCTCTGTGTTACACAGACACCCTGATGTTTTCTCTGTGTTACACATGAACACGCTAATGTTTTCTCCGTGTTACACAAACACCCTGATGTTTTCTCTGTGTTACACATGAACACGCTAATGTTTTCTCTGTGTTACACAGACACCCTGATGTTTTCTCTGTGTTACACATGAACTCGCTGATGTTTTCTCCGTGTTACACAAACACCCTGATGTTTTCTTTGTGTTACACATTTCTCTGTAATACTTACACTGATGTTTTCTAGCGTGCAGTTGTATGTTTGCTGGCTGTCGAGGATAGTTGTGATAGTTCCCCAACAGCCCCTGAGGAATAGGTTGGTGTCGGCAGGTTAAGGGGATATTGTTGTAGGTACATTTGCACAAAGCTGCAAAAATTAGTTATGGATATGTACTATAACCACAGCCCAGCCGGGCCCGGCACAGAGGAACATGCTGGTACAAGAAAAGACTGTAGAGGTTGAGATGGTGTTCCACTTCGTATAGTACCCCCCCTTTGACCTGAGCCATCTGGGTTAACCTATGAGCCAAGGTCAGAAGTAGCTCCAAGGAAATACTGTTCAGCGCCAATTGGGTCAAGCACACCTTCGACCAAGTGATCCGGCCCTATGAATTATTTTCGAGTTCTAAAGGTTTTAAAATCAGTGAGTTTCAGTTGTGTAGGAGATGATACCAAGCCAATGCTATGGGTCCAAACACAACATAATCCCTGGTTAATACCTTAGTGTTGGCTTTTGAAGATGCAGGAATGGTGTGGTTTGGATTGGCAGGTCGTAGATCGTTGTGGCGTTACCAACCCCCTCAGCCGTGACATCTAAGCTCAGATATAGGTGATGTTTCGCTGGCAGCGTATAGTGGAATGAATGTTGGCACATTGTTGCATGTTGTGGATTTTGCTGATGACAACTCTACGTTTGTAGTTCCCAGTGTGGTGTCACATTCTTGTTCTGGTGATGTTCTACCGTAACATCCCAGGGATGTTCCTGATCTCTAACGTCTTTTACCAGGGATTGACAGAGCTCATTGATTTTCCTCAGACGGATTCACATCACACTGTTGTTCCATTTCTCAGTTTATTGCCACATTTATTTCCCTCAGAGAGACATGGGTGTGTTGGAGAAATGGATGGGAGCATCATACCGTGTCTCACTGTCACACTGCAGTGTTTCCTGTGGAAAATGTTTTTATTGTGGGGGGTATGTTGTAGAGCGGGGGGGCACTTAATTCTTCTGGGTTCCTATAGTTCAGCTCATTGATGGAGGGGCAGTAGAGGGAGAGACACATCCAAGTAGCTAGATTCCCTCCTCCTTTCACTTCATCTTTTCCTTTCTTCCTCTCCTTTATCTTCCTATCCTCTCCTCTCCATGTATTTCTCTTTCCTCTAAACCTTTTCTATTCTCTCCATATCTTTTTCCTGCTCTCTCTGTCCCACTCTGGTCTACTCTCTGCTCTTCCATGCCCCCTGCTAGCTTTTTCCTCGTTACCGTTGTCTCTTTCTTTCAAGACCCTTCCTTGCCTAGTAAAGTAATGCCTACACTTCTTGTAATAAAAACACAGAGAATATTATTTTTTTCACATTTTGGTTCAAGTAAATACATAATTTAATTGAGACTTTCATAAGACTAGATTAAGTAACCTGACTTTACTTAATCTGCAACGGATTAAAATATTTAGACAAACTCAATTTAAGAAAAATCCCATTGAAAGCAGATCCATTGTCATTGCTCTTAACGTTGAATGAGCTACTAGCTAGCTGGCAAAACCTTGACTAACATCTTTGTTTCTCAATATTACTGGGGATACTGGACAGTTGTGGCAGCAATATGTAACCATCTTAATCAGGTGAGAATAATTTGTGTTTTCACTGAATTGTTAGCTAATTAACTAAATAAAGCAAAGAAACAACTGGTCCTTTACCGTGCATTTTTCTGGTGACCTCTGTATCTCCTTAAAAAGGATAATCAAACAATCCTAAAATGTCAACACGCAGTAAAACATGATGGGACAATTTTCCTTTTAAACTAAATTTTTTTGTTTAAGTCAGCATCACGTCAAGTCTGTTCAACTACAAATACTTGAGTAAAAACTGACTTTGGGTTTACAGTGTATGATGCCGGAGGTGTGTGGTCTTTGTTGTTGTGAGCAGGGGAGTGGAGGCGAGGGCAGAGGCAGGGGTGTGGGGTGGGGGAAAGCGGGTCTACCTGCTCCCCTCCTGGCTGGCTGTCACCTCCATTTTAACACCCTCTCACACACCCCTGGAGAAGCTAAGAGAGAGACTAACACACACACAGATGCTGTAGAGACAATGACACACACACAGCTCAGCCTGCCTGTCATACTGTCCCACAGGTGACCGCTCTAGAACTCTCTTCAAGTCTGTCATTTTGGGTTCCCTAGAGTGGTTCTCTGTCTGTTAGCCACACTTTGTTTTATCTCTCTCTCTTTTTCTCCCTCTGTCTCTCTCTCTCTCTCTGTCTGTCTTTCTCTCCTCTCTCTCTGTCTCACTCTCTTTGTCTCTCTCCTTGCTCTCTAGTTCTCTCGCTGTCTCTCTCACATTTACATTTCTAAAGGGTATTGGCATGGCTTGGGAAACACTTGCCGAAGTAAGTGGAAAAAAGGCAAGATATACAGAACAACAAATGTAAAATAATCGGTATTTTCAAAAGCAATCATGACATGTCAAATATTATCAGCCATGTTCAGGTGTAACCGTGTGTTAATAGCATGTACAGGTGTAACCATGTGTTAATAGCCTTGAACAGGTGTAACCGTGTGTTAATAGCCTTGAACAGGTGTAACCGTGTGTTAATAGCCATGTGTGGGTGTAACAGTGTGTTAATAGCCATGTGTGGGTGTAACAGTGTGTTAATAGCCATGTGTGGGTTTAACAGTGTGTTAATAGCCATGTGTGGGTGTAACAGTGTGTTAATAGCCATGTGTGAGTGTAACAGTGTGTTAATAGCCATTTGTGGGTATAACAGTGTGTTAACAGCCATGTACAGGTATAAATGTGTGTTAACACCCATGTACAGGTGTAACCCTATGTCATTAGCCATGTACAGGTGTAACCGTGTGTCATTAGCCATGTACAGGTGCAACCATGTGTCATTAACCATGTACAGGTGTAACAGTGTGTTATTAGCCATGTAAAGGTGTAACCATGTGTCATTAGCCACGTACAGGTGTAACAGTGTGTTATTAGCCATATGCGGGTGTAACAGTGTGTTAATAGCCATGTACAGATGTAACAGTGTATCATTAGCCATGTACAGGTGTAACAGTGTGTTATTAGCCATGTACAGGTTTGCTGCCCCCCCCCTTCTTTCCCCATTCTCCATCCATCTGCCCTTTTTCTTCCCCCTGCATTCCAATAAAAATATATATTTTTTAAAAATGAACAGGACAAGGAATGCTCAACTGCAAAACAGAATCAAATTCTAAATTTTCAGCTTGATGGCAGTTTTTTATACCAGTTTTTGGGAAACAATCGCAAAGTTTTACGCTTTTCTCCAACTCCTGTTTCTAAACTGGGGCAAGTCATTCAGTTATCACTCAGAATATTCCTTCATATAAAAATGGCCTGACTGACAGTATCTGTGTGTGACACAAATGGGACAAATACTTGGTTATTCTCCTGGAGGAAGCAGAAAGAAGGAATTCAGTTTGCTTCCTGGGAGGCTGGACCATGGATCTCAGGAACGACAACCAACCCTTTATCTGGAAAAAACTTCTACAACTGATACAAAAATTGACCATCAAATCCCAGATATACATTCATGTGACGTTTCTCCTGACTTCCTCACAAAAGTTGGAGGATTTCTTTGCTGGATTTGAGAAGCATTTTTTTTCTGGAGATTTTTCTGCTGAGGTTTGACGTCTGTAGGATATAGATCTTTCAATGTGCAGTCAATGGTTCACCTCATGCAAATAACTACTTTTACAATATTATTAACTAGGAACTAGGAATCAGTAATACATCAAGGAAGTCTTAGTACTGTCAAGGTAGCAGAGAAAGAGACATTAGCGAAGAAGTATCAACACTTGAACATGGTATCTCAACAGTGCTCCCAGTGACCATAAGCAATAATCATACACATATTGTTGTCTAACTCTTATTCTAACATCTAGTCTAGTGCTTAAACTAACTTGGAGATCTAACTTGAAGAACTAACTCAAAGATCTAACTCAAAGATCTAACTCTAAAGTCTAACTCGAAGGTCTAACTCAAAGGTCTAACTCTAATTCTATAGTCTAACTCTAAGATTAAGTCTGACTAAGTTTGATAAACTTAATTTCTTTGCCTCCTCTTTGTTTCGTTCCCAGTTCCGCCTCAGTTCCTGAACTACCCCACTAATTCGTATGCATATGAGAGCACCGACATTGAGTTGGAGTGTGCCGTGGAAGGGAACCCTGCTCCAACAGTTCGTTGGATGAAGAACGGTGAAGAGGTCATCCCCAGTGACTACTTCCAGGTCATTGTGAGTAACCCAAAACACCAAGACAACTCTGACTTGTGAATCTCCAGCTGGATGTTTGCTCCTACTATTTAAACCCTTATAATACTAAATATGTAGTCCAATCAACCCCATAACCTTTGCTAGAATTTATTGCAGTCAGTGTTTGTATCCAGATTGCAAATGAAAGGGAAATGGTCCACTTTCCAATGAGATAATATCACTACACGGTTAATAATGTATGATCTGTTCACCCTTTAACCCATGTTAAGCCAGTGTTATCTTTCTCTTCAGGATGGCAGTAACCTCCATGTCCCATGTTAAGCCAGTGTTTTTTGTCTCTTCAGGATGGCAGTAACCTCCATGTCCCATGTTAAGCCAGTGTTTTTTGTCTCTTCAGGATGGCAGTAACCGCCATGTCCCATGTTAAGCCTGTGTTCTTTGTCTCTTCAGGATGGCAGTAACCGCCATGTCCCATGTTAAGCCTGTGTTCTTTGTCTCTTCAGGATGGCAGTAACCGCCATGTCCTATGTTAAGCCTGTGTTCTTTGTCTCTTCAGGATGGCAGTAACCTCCATGTCCCATGTTA
>JACXGJ010018622.1:0-10055 GCA_016801105.1 Esox niger | reverse complement strand
TAGGGAGAGGTTAGGGGTCCCCGGACGCTCCTAGGGAGAGGTTAGGGGTCCCCGGACGCTCCTAGGGAGAGGTTAGGGGTCCCCGGACGCTCCTAGGGAGAGGTTAGGGGTCCCCGGACGCTCCTAGGGAGAGGTTAGGGGTCCCCGGACGCTCCTAGGGAGAGGTTAGGGGTCCCCGGACGCTCCTAGGGAGAGGTTAATGGTCCCTTGAAGAATAAGTAGTCGGATGCTTGTGAGCTGCTTTGTGAAACCTTGTGAACTCTGGTGTTTACCATATCTGCGGTGAAGAGGTCTAAGGAATGCACACCATGAAGTATAATGACACAGTCATTGACAAACAGTCAAAACAATCTTCCACCACAAAGTGGATACTCATCAAATGTGTCATGATTTATTTCTAGCAAAGGCCTACAATGAGATCACTCAAACTAGATTTTTATCTATTGCTGCATAGCATTAAAAATGTGTTGTTTCTCTTTGCTGTACCATCATACTACAGTATTAACTCAACATCATGTAAAATACACGTACAAAGAATAGCCTACACATAGGGAACATTTTGCTGAAGGGACAAGTTATAGCGTAATCCTCCCCAAATGCATATTCTCCCCCCACACGTTTCCATGGATTTTTCCGTCGTTTTGGTTGAGTTCCAATTAGCTTTTTAGCTTATCTTTGTGGGCTTGAGGAGAGTCATTGGAAAACAGAGTGCTCTCATAGATCTAAGACTGTGGAATTCTCATACCTGTTTTTCTCCATCTCGTTGTGTGTGGATCTGTAAACAGACAAACAAAAAGTTTAGAAACAGTCCACATGATCTCAAAGATATTGACTCAAAGTACTATTGTATTGTCCTTTAATAACAGGGGACTCCTCTACACTGTTTGCCACCCCTGCAGTCCGTCCGAAAGGTATTGCAATGAAGAGGGAGTGAGGCTTGTTTGTGTGGGAGTTTACCAACCATCACAAAGCACAGCGAAGTGAGATTCTGTGAAATGTGAAAAAGCTGGGCTTAATTCAGGAGCCCCAGGCTTATTTTGCTGGTGCAAAGACTGGTGAATTCTCTAATCAAACACTTTATACGATATACATAGCCATAAGCGCACGCACGCACACACACAGAAGCACACACACACACACACACACACACGCGCACAGGCGCAAGCGCACGCACACACACACGCTCCCACCCAGCCAGCACGAACACATACAGGCTGGGGGGTAAACTTAGCAACAGTAAATAGAAACAGTAGACAGGGGGGCCAGGCAGGGCAGGCTGCTGTAACCTAGCTACAGCTGGCTGTCCCAGCAGCTTAATCATCTACCCCAATGCCTTAAACCTGCCAGGACATTGGGTTAGTGACTGGCCACCTCTGGGCCAGAAGCTGAGCGGAGGGTGACAGAAAACTGGGTGGCAAAGAGACACAGGGCAAGAAAAAGCAGAGATATGGGGAAAAGGAGGATGTGTGAAGGTAAGGTGTTAGAGTTGGTGAGACAGTGAGAGTGAAGCAGATGATTTATAGTGGGGTTGGTATATTGGTTACAACCTTGACTCCTGCATTGCAGATAGGGCTCTGCGATTTGGCCCAAAATGATATAAAAAATAAACACCACACACACAGGGTAATATTTTCCAATGCAGCAGATACTAATCAATTTATTTAAAATGCAATTCAATTTACAAAATAATTCAGGATTGTGATTTGTGTATAAAGCAAGCGTGTGTGCTTAATTTATTTGAAATGCATTTCTATCAAAGAAAATATAGATTGGTTTGATATACACTTGGTACATAACACAAAAAAATACATTCGAATAATGTCCAGTCCCAGATTAAAAACCAACAAATGAACACAGACTCCCAGTTCTCTCGTACCAAGCACAACCCACAGAGCCGGGAAGTGGGTCAAGTCTTTTTAGAAAGAAGAGCCCCCTTCCACAAACAGATTACATCTGACCTCCCCAACCCCTAACCTCCAGTCTTAAAATACCCCACACTCCACTCCAAAGGCTGACTGCCATCAACGCTCCGACAGCCTTGGACCCCCCTCAAAGATATCAGCCATGAACTATACTACAAACTTCTCCTTTGCCCAACTGCTCCTCAAACAACAGCAAGTGAAAATATACTGGTCTACCCCACTTTCCAACAGTGCGACAGTGAGGGTGGTCAATTGGACACATTCCGGAGGGGCTCTCAGCCACCAGTGACATGACACCTCTTCCCCCCTGTGCCAGGTCGTGTTTCTGTACCAGAGGGGGCAACCTTTTCACTCTAATCTAATGATATGTCACATGCTTGGTAAACAACAGATGTAGAGTAACCGTGAAATGCCTATTCTACATACAGCTTGCCTAGTCTACTGTACATGAGAACCCATGTACTACTAAACAGGAATTAAATGTACTATAAAATCCGTCCCACCAATTAGCCCATTCAGGTTGCGCAGGTAGTCCAGCTCCTCCAGGATGATACATCCATATGTGCTGTCACAGGGTCTGCTGTCTCCCAGTAGAGTCTCAGGAGCATGGAGGAGATACCAGGAAACGGGCCATTACAACAGAAGAGCTGGACAGGGCCATAGGAGATCAACCCAGCAGCAGGACTGATATCTGCTCCTTTGTATATCCCTATACATTCACCTGGCTGCTTCTGTCTTATCATCAATAAAAACTAGTGATCCAGTGCCAATGGAAGCCATGCATGCCCATACCATCATGGGACATCACAGATGCGGTATGCTTCAGATCATGAGGCGTTCCAAACCTTCTTCATACTTTTTTCTTCCCATCATTCTGGTACAGGTTGATCTTATTTTCATCTGTCCAAAGAAAATCCTGTTCCAGAACTGGTCTGGCTTTTAAAAAAATGTTTTATGGCAAAGTATAATCTGGCCTTTCTATTCTTGAGGCTTATGAATGGTTAGCACCTTGTGGTGAAACCTCTGTATTTGCTCTCATTAAGTATTTTCTTCATGGTGGACTTGGATAATGATATGCCTACCTCCTTCAGTGTTCTTCACTTTTCTGGATACTTTGAAGGAGTTTTTCTTTACCCTGGAAAGGATCCTACGATCATCCACAACTCTTGTCTTCTGTGGAGGTCCAGGCGTTTTGTGTTGCAGAGCGCAGAAGTGCGTTGTTTCTTTCTCAAAATTAAACAACTTGGATCGATTGTCCAAATTCTTTAGGTCCCTTGAAAAAAAGGGGGCTATGTATTAAAGAGTTGGAATTCCTTAACCCTTCTTTCAATTTGGAAGTGAATATCCTCAATTTAAAGCTAAGAGACTGGACTTTAAGCCAATATTCATTATTTAACTAAAAACTGGAATATATTTTGGTAAACAGACCAACTTGTCAGTGTCCAAATATATCCAGACAAAACTGTATAAATACACATATACACACAAAAACAAACCCAAACCTACTGAGGGTGTGTTTAAGAATTTGTATATACACAACATGGCAAAACGTACTAACTATGGAGCTCAGGTGTTTCAGCCACACCCACTGCTCACAGGTGCATAAAACCTAGCACACAGCCATAAAATCTCCATCTGGGTTTCTCAAAAAACACGCAGAATAGAGCTAAATAGCCTTATGTTCAACACTAACAAATTATTTGTTATTTAATGGAGAAAATGTTTTGATTATTGTTTTTTGAGATGGCATGCTGAGGTGCCACGGTACATGAATGCAACTGAATCCAGGCCAAAATTAAAGGTTTAAAATACAACTATTCACAATGGATTGCATGTTTAAGATACTTTGTATTCTAGCAGCTATGTAGTACAACATATACTAGCTAATATATTAGGTATAACCATCTAGTATTGGAGCAAAAAAACGTTGCCTCCAGAAGAGTTGCATGGTTTCTACAATGTGCGGGAAACGTTGCAGTGTTAGTAGCGTTACAGTGCCTGGTTGTGGCCCACCCGTTAGATGTCACATTTCACGATTGCTATTCTCCTTCAACCTTTTTATCAACAAGCGGTTTTCTCCCACACAACTGCTGCTGACTGGATGATTTTTGTCAGACCATTCTCAGGATACTCTAGACACAGAAGAGTGTGAAAGGACAATTCTCATAAACTGGAGCTGATACAGCACGGCATCGGCAATGATACAAATTGCTTAGGTCAGGCATTTCTTATTTCAAATATTTTTATTGAAGAAAAAAACAAAGAAAAACACAGGAAATTAACCAAAGATATTGCATATTACCCATTCTAATGTTCAATAGAAAATTTACTGAATGCCTTGATGCACGTCTACCTGCTTTATATAGAAAGCCACGGCCAGCCTGCATGACCGACTCTGTTGAATGTATGGCTCGGTGTACCTGGTAAACTGGTTACAGAGAATGTAGCTGTTGAACTATAGGCTTACACACAAAGCTTAAGAAACACAGCCAAATGTACTGTAGCTGTGTTGTTTTCGTTGGCTATTTATAGCTTAAATCAGTCAGTGTTTCCCCTGGGTTCTCCTTCTAAGGCGGGGAGCTAAGGACATCCTGGACAAATGGTCATCTAAAACCAAAAGAAGCCATAAAACCAATATGATGAGGTATATTCGACATCTTCCTTTCCATTATTCTATAAAATGTGGAACCTTCAGGCCTTTTTCTGTGTAGGGACTGGGAGATATAGGTGGGGGAGGACAGAGAGAAGGGGGGCAACTCAATCTCTAATGAAGAAATGGAATCTCCCCCGACTGCCAAGAATGAAAGAGAGAGAAAGCCCATCTTAGAATGAAGAAGGGGGAGGGGACAGCAGCACCAATGACACACTGTCTCCCTTCTCCCACTGTACACACACACCATACGGAAACAACACCATGAGGAGCCGGTGGACTGAGCCGAGCTGCTCCAGTGAGGATATACTGGTCAATGGACTTAAAGGGCTTCCCTTAGACGTCACAAACAAAAGCCTCCGAGACTCTTCATCGATGAGATTTTAAGTAGGCCACTTCAGTCAAGTCAGCTATAAAAATATAAGAACCAGGGGTCAACGTTATGCGAACACCAATCAACTACATGATCCAGGGTACCACGTACTGAATTACTGGTGTTGCTCCATCACAATTAAAACCCTGCATAGCCTAACATCTGCTACAGCAGGCCTCCCCACTAGCTCACATTAGGGATTTATTATGGTGGAAGGGATTAAATCAAATGCAAACAGCCTTAAAAAACAAATATTCAATCATTAGCATCAAAGAGTAGGTGTGACAAAGGCCAGGGTATTTCTGGAAAGCACATAAGATGTAAAGTATTGCTTGTACTACTGACATCCTCTGATCTGGTACATTATCCACACACTTTTTTATATACATGAATGGTGATAAAACTGAAAAACGTACAACATAACATACAATACAGATGTTATGCTGCCTATTATCCAATTGCGTATGCATTTAGTCAGAATTGAACCAAGACAAGAAAAAGATAATTGGTTGTTCTTGAATTACGGTCCTTTTGGTACCATGTTGCCTGTCCTAGGGGACACAATACTAATAATTCTAATTCGGTGGGAGCATTTATTTGTTCCATTTCGCACAATGTTCAACATTAACAATGGCATGCTGGCCTGGGGCCAGTAACACCTAGTCTCAGGCCAGTACACAAAGAAAGTCATATGGGCCAGTGCTCAATTTTCCAATTTAATTTATAAAATGGTATTATGTTTACTTGTCATTTTTGTCACTCTTCCGGGCTTCGATTTTCACTTGTTCTCAAATTTAAAATGTGTCTGTACCGCATCCCCCCCAGCCTCGTGTGGTACAGTACCGTGTCCTCTTTTTGACCAATAATATTCAATGGCTCGACTGTTTTGACCAATCATAGTTCATTCTAGAGCGGTACACAAACATGGCATCATACAAGGCAAAGCAAATGCAATAATTTCTGTTTTCATAGAAAGAACAGTTTTCATTGGTCGAAAAAACTATAATGGCAAGAGACATGTACTGCCACGTCATGTATTCCCAACGAAAGCCGATAAGGCAGGATCAGTTTAAATGAGAATGAAAAACTACCAAAACATCTGCCTGCTCTGTATAAATAAGGTGGGGCATAGGCAAATTGAAAAACAAATTACACCCGCCTACCATGTTGTGAAGAGGGAGAAACCATTCAGGGTTCAGTCAGAATTGGCTACGCTATTGACATGGACCACATTCATAGTCCATAATCAAATGTCATGTTAACGACGCCTGCCTACGCGATTAATAGCAGTGACAGACAAGGCTGAGAACCAACTATTGGGACTGCCCCAACTGTTGAACGGAGTTGTATTGCGCCCTATTTACATAACCATAAATATATTACTTAATTTATTATCAAGTTTGTATGTCACATCAAATGCAAGTATCTTTATGAAAAGATGGTAATTGTATTTATAGTGATATTTTGATAACTATTTATTAAAAAGTAATCTTGTAGATTACATCATATTTATGTATAACAGCAATTGCTGGTATCAGGTCATGTCACACATGACATCCTAAACTGCAGTATAAATCAATATTCTGATGATTTGATATTTACATATAATACTTCTGTACAATACAATTGGATTGCGTTTTTTAATTAAGTTCTGGACAGTAAAAACAGGGCCAGTTGAAATAAAGTTGGTGTTGGACCCAGCATATATTGTGTAGTGTATTACTTGAAAATATGCTTTGGAAATGTGGGTTTTTGCTTATCGCACTATACCCTGATGCACTGCCAGGGGATTGGTCATTATTGACGGCAACCCTGGAGCAAGAGAGTTAACTGCCAGGACCAATTTTTATCACGTCGGCCCTGGGATTCAATCCAGCAGCCTTTCGGTTACTGACTCAACACTCCCTAATTGCAACTTGCAGCAGCAGGTAGCCAGGTTCTGCGGTTGCTATGGCAACCAGAGGTCACTCATATTACCCACGTAGGTTTGTTGAGGCATTCGTAGAGAACTGTACATTTGCAAATGTTTTATAGGTGACTGATTTTGATTGATTGATTTTAAATTGTGGGTATAGAAAACAGTTTATAGTATATACGGCAAATCTTGAATATATTATATATAGGTGTTACTTAAACATAAAAAAGAATAGCACTGCATGAAATCATTTTACTATTTGGTTAATAACTATTAATGGACTCTACTTAAGAAAAAGCACATTTACTTAAAATGTCAACTAAAAATGTGAGGGAAATCTCTATTTTTTTTTCTTTCAACTATATCCAAATGCACTATAATTTAGGAACAACCAAAATATAAATGCTTCAAGCAAAAGCCAATTAAATCTATGGCAAAAGCCTGACATAGTGGTCTCTCTTGCTACATTGTATTCGACATTAATAACATAGCTCTGCTTTAACATAGCTCTGCCATCACATACGCAGAAGCCATGTGGCCATCATAGCACAGTGTCATCATGATAACGATCATTTTGTCATTAAGCACAACAATATTACTGGACACTATAAATGGTTTTGGAAAAATGTAATGCATTGTATACAGCAAATACCACGCCAGCATAGTTCAAAGACACATTTACTAAACCTAGGCTAACCTGAGACTGTGAATGTGTTGGCTCTGTCGGCCCAAGGTAGACATCAAAGCAGCCCAATAGGCCAAATCAAATATCGAAATAACATCAGGTTCATATTACAGACTGAGGATTATGTATAAATAGCCCCATCCTTTCCCCCATTTACCCTTAATATACCCAGTATCTATAGTTACTGCCCACCCAGACATGCACTCTGACATAGATGTGTGGTCTAGGCCTAGGTAGGACCACTGGATAACTAGGCAGGCACGTTGATGTCCTGTCCTTCCAAGAAAACAGCTATAGGTTAGGACACAGTGCCTGACAGCTGCAGTCTGGCCTTGAACACCTTTATTGACTTCAATTATCCATGACTTTATGTTGGTACTGACTTAATTCTGCCCCATTCTGACAAATGTTTCTTCTGTATGGCATACATATATGGGAAAACCACTATTAAAAATGCAAATCCACACTCGAAAATGTGGGACTGGGTATCTTCCTGCATGACTTGGGATGAGTAAAAGTGTGAGGAGCCCGTCCTTGGACAACACAAATTTCATGTTTCTCTGTAAAAACAGATTTAACATTTACAGCTGAATAGGTATTCTTGGTCGAGTCTACTCTTTCCGAGGTGAAATGACTGTACCTGCTACTGGAGTTCTTCTTGCTTTTGTTTTTCCGTTTTAAGCTGTCCTTCTCTTTGCTGCTGGTGAATGGTAACATTGAGGCATAGCCATGCTCTGCTTCTGCAAATAAATGACAAGCATGTAAGCAAACTGCATCACTCTTATCCACAGCACAAATGAATGCTTTGAATGCAGCCACCCACATTCTGATAGATGAGGGCCAGAAGGGAATACTCTATTCTGACTAGGTTGGAAGAGTCATATGGTCACATGTAGTTAAATAACTTTTAATTATAAACACACCAAATAACAAAAGTGCAAGAATTGTTCTCCTTCAGCCAATGATGTCATCTGAACTGGAGTAAACCCTGCCAGCTGCCCGGCTGAACCACAACAGCGAGAACAGAAGGGGAAACTGCTTGGACAGACAGACCCTCAATATCAAATCCAGAAAACCAAGAATGTGTCTCTTACCGTGTGAACGAGACAACACACAATGCATTTTAAAATCAAACGTCATTAGCTCATTTCTGCATGTAAATGAATTTGCTACTTGTGTTTGTACAGAAAATACCCCTGCTGGTAAAGTCGATTGTAGAAATTTTCTGCTGGGTATTTGTTGTAGCTTGTGAGCGTATTGCTGCCAGCTGGTTCCAGTTTTCACCGTCCAACGCAATTATAAATTAATGTTTTTAATATCTGGTCTGCATCAATAATCAATCAATCATTTATAATCTACATGATACATGTATTTTGACAGGTGCATAATTCATTAGAGCAATTTAATTGAGGATGACTCGCAAATCATATAACTATGGAAAAAATAAACAATGCAAAATGTAATACTACTGTACCTCTTTCTCTGCGATCAAGGTATTCTGCTGCTTCGATCAACATCTGCACCATTTCGATAGCCGCCATTTTCAACAATTATTCCGATAAAATAACAATCCGGATCAAAATGTAGATGTAGAACTGATTCTGTAGCACCTTAGCTAAAAACTGGTTACTTCGATGTTGGTTTTCGGAGATGATGAAAATTAGCAAGAGACGTGGAAGTTATCTATCGCAAGGTACAAGTCAGTTATCGTTGTGAAAGCAAATTAACTGCTCTTACTAGCTTGATTTACTGGCCAAAATGTATTTTTCAAATTCGCTTGACTGATTCTGTCTCGCGGTTGCAAACACTGTTTCTTTTGGCAAGCTAAAATTCTAGCTATTAAACGTATGTGGAAGTGACCCACAAATAAATTGAACACAGAATGAATGTTGAACCACACCGTAAACCTTGTTGTTTAAAAAGTAAAAATGACAACCCGTGAGATAGCTAGGTTAGCTAGCTAACGATAGGTGGCTTTCAAAAACAAATGACGTTAACTGCACAGAAAAAAAGAACAGCTGAGGTGCTTGCAAAAGATAAGGTAGCAAGAAAGGTAACGATATGGTTACAATATTTGTATAAATCAACGTCGATCAGATTCAACGTAACCTATTAAAATGAAATATGCGTGTGATGTAAATAATATTTAAATAAAATGTGAGTTCAAAATTTCGAACCAGCCAACGTTTAACAGCTTTATCGAAATCCAATATTGTATCTGACAATTTATGCTGGTCAATCACGCGTGAGCTGTCTCGAGCTGCAAAGGCTGACACTTGAATGCTTACAAAAAATGGTTCAAACGAGCGACTGGCTAAACTGCTACCTTGCAAATCACACCGACAGTAGTTAAGTTGGTACTGTAGCTAGCTAAAGGTAAGCTACAGTATTTTGCCAGAAAGCTTTTGTGAACTGTGATGCTATTGGATAAACTATATACAATTCTTATTGGACGTAGCGACTATCGCTTCATCCAACAGGGCTGTCACGTATCCCTAGTCATATGCAAC
>JACXGJ010018621.1:0-10056 GCA_016801105.1 Esox niger | reverse complement strand
AAGTTATGTGTTATGTTAGCTTGTAGCAGTCAGGTAAGTTATGTGTTAGGTTAGCTTGTAGCAGTCAGTTATGTGTTATGTTAGCTTGTAGCAGTCAGGTAAGTTATGTGTTATGTTAGCTTGTAGCAGTCAGGTAAGTTATGTGTTATGTTAGCTTGTAGCAGTCAGGTAAGTTATGTGTTATGTTAGCTTGTAGCAGTCAGGTAAGTTATGTGTTAGGTTAGCTTGTGGCAGGCAGGTTTACAGGTGTAGGGAAGCTCAGGGTCTAATAATTATTTATTTGATTTGACACTCCGTTGGCACGATCCTACTCCTGTACCTTTCACCTGCTGCCCCCCTTTCCTTGTTTAGCTGTGTCATCCTTTATATCATTTTCAAATACACGCACTAAACAATAAAATCCCAACAGTTGGGTAACGTCTATTTGGTTGTCTGTTTCTCATTGTTCCTCATTCAGTAAGAACACTCACAACCTAGCAGGTGAAGAGCCGTTTAGAGCAAACCTTCACTCCAAATTACAGCATGCCAGAAGCTGTGAGGCTTGTCAAGGTGTTATCGGGCATATTGTAAGCAGGTGTTTTTGTGGCATTGACGGAGTGAAGATTTCTTTCTGGCAACTTGATCATGCAGCATATTTTTGTTCAAGTCTCATCATGTTTTGCTCCTTGAAACAACCACACAGTCTTTTTCCAGAGCTGCCTGTATTTCTCCTGAGGTTACCTGTGGGCTTTTCTTTGTATCCCAAACAATTATTCTGGCAGTTTTGGCTGAACTCTTTCTTGGTCTACCTGACCTTGTCTTGGTATCAAGAGATCCCTGAATTTTCCACTTCTTAATAAGTGATTGAACAGTACTGACTGGCATTTGCAAGGCTTTGGATGTCTCTATATCAATGCACACCTTTATAAAGTTCAATTACGTTGTATTGCAGGTCTTTTGACAGTTTGTTTCTGCTCCCCATGGCTCAGTATCTAGCCTGCTCATTCCATTGTTAGCTTCCTGTTCTGGTGATGTCCAAGAACAAAAGTTATACAACCAGAAAGTCAGGGGAGGGCCTTTATTCAGCGTGAGACTTCTGATGTTAACAGTACATGGTTCCCACTCTCTCTCTCCAAAGAATACAGGAAGTTCCACAATACTTATACTGAATACAGGGGAGGCGGCCAATGGTCAAACCCAGCCAAATACCCTCCAATAAGAAAGGCCTAAATGACCCTTGTATGGGATGTTCCAGCATATGGTCAATGGTCCTATCCCTCAAGCCTGTGACAGTCACATGGGCAACTCCTAGCAGGAGGCATGGACAGGACATGTGTCCTATCTATACACCTCTGCTCAGAGTTGGTTAGTACATCTGTATTGTATTACATTTTTCAAGCTTACTTTCTCTCACCATCCACATAAGAGCTAACAAGCTCATTGACTATTCATACACAGACCATGAATGCAATTTAAAAAGCCACAGGTGTGAGATTCACCTTTAATTGCCATTTTAACCTCTGTGTGTCACCTTGTGTGTCTGTAACAAGTCCAAATATTCAAGGGTATGTAAACTTTTGATCAAGGCCATTTGGGTGATTTCTGTTATCATTATGATTTGAAAAGGAGCCAAACAACTGTGAAAATAAATGGCTTCATATGATCACTATCCTTAAATAAAATAGAGTTTTGTTGCATGATCAGTCATATTTTCTAAATCAATGTTAAATTTTCACTATTTCTCCCAGGGAATGCAAACTTTTGAGCACAACTGTACGTTTGTATTCAACATGTGCCTTGCACAACAAACGTGTCTGAGAGACAAAATGGGGGGGGGGGGAATTAGAAATCAAGGAATTTATCAATAAATTCATTAAAAATCCTACAATGTGATTCTTTGGATTTTTTTCTCATTTTGTCTCTCATAGTTGAAGTGGACCTATAATGAAAATTACAGGCCTCTCTCATCTTTTTAAGTGGGAGAACTTGCACTATTGGTGGCTGACTAAATACTTTTTTGCCCCACTGTATTTACCTATATATATTTATAAATGCAAATGTGACTTTACAGAATAAAAACTTTTAATAATAAAATGTATTTACATTGGGTTTACTGATAAAATACATGTTGAAGTGTGAAATATTTCCTTCAGTTGATTAGATTTGATCCATGTTCTATTTTTTCAGTGTTTGGGATTAGGAGACATGTTACCTGATACGTTTTATTTACATTGTCTGAATTCTATCTAGTCCCTCCATTAAGTCACGTGATTTAAAAGAAAAACGTCTGCATTCTCTATATAGTTTTTCTCTGAAATCAGGTGACTTCCTCAGAGGGTCTTCACCACACACTGTAAGCTGTACATGGAAGTTCTGATTGGTCAAATACTATCAGCCCCTCCCTCCATGATGGTAGTCAGCTATCAATAAGAACAACCTGGGGATGGATATCAGCTTGACTTCTGGATGTTCACTGGGATGTGAGTATCTGCTTTGTAATTATTTCAGGTTCTTGTTTGTTGATATAATTTCCTGTTTTATAATGATTGTATTATCAAAAGGGGCATAATGTTTACTTAATAAGTAAACATCCTTTCCCTGACATTTATTTGGTAAACTAGTCACTAACCCTAATTAGTCACTGATGTTGACATGGTAATACTGCCCATGGTCCTGAATGTAGTGAATAATCTTGCTTGGGAGGCAAAATTAGTTCTAGGCTACATTGGTAACCTTTCAAAAAAACATTTTACAGAAAAGTGAAATTGTTGGAATCATTAACCTGCTGGTATATTTTGTTTAATCACCCCAGAGCTTTGCAAGCTCTTCCCCTGAATATGCCTTCAAGGAAAAAAAGAGACTGGCCCTGATTTGAGACGTGCATACGATCAAATTTGATCCTAAAATTATTGTACGAACATTTCAGCGACAGAGCAGGTATTCATCAATATTATCTTTTTCGTAACCTTACGATTAATCTTACGTCTTGTCGGAGATCGTGTAAACCACTGCGGTGAAGTTAGTTTTAGGTTGGATATTTGACAGACATTCGTCTTTTCAAATCTTAATAGCTGTTTAACGAAGTATTCATTTAGTCCAAAATTGGTTTCATTGTGATTACAAACGTGTATACGATATTGCACGGTCCTTATTTAGCCGAGCGTATAGTTAACGAAACCAAAACCGAAATGGAAGTGATCTGAGTGCCAGTGCTGGTTGTGGGAGCGTTAAACTGTATACAATTGCACCCATCTTGTTCTAACTTCTAGTTTCAATAACTCTTACAAGTATACAATGACTATGAAAAATTCATAATCTTAATCGGGGGAGAGTGGGAACAACACACCCTTTTACTTTCTCAAAATCTGAAGTTTCTAAATCTGACAGAACATTTTCATTTCAATAGATCAAACTGTAGATATGACATGACTGTACCAATGGCGTATTCCTGTTTAGGAGTCAGTGGGAAACAATGAAAACACCTTTTTAATAAAGAAAATGCGAGATATTTGCAATTCGCATCAAATTGGAAATTAAGAATTTTTAAGAAAGAAAAGGTGTGCATTTCTATCCACCCTCCCTGATCAAAAAATATACTTTTTATAATCATGGCATACATATTTTGGGAGCTGTTAAAATTCATAACTTCAGATTATGAAAAGGTAAAGCTAGTATGTTTATTTATTTAGCACAATTCATACACAGAAGGAATTCAATGTGATTTACAAAGAGAAAGAAATATAAAAATACAATAGAAACAAATACTAGAATTAAAACAAAACAACAATAAAACATCAGGACAATAAAACATTAAAAAACGGTTAACATTCAAGCAAAAACCTTCTGAATGAGCTGTAGCTGTTTTACAGAGTTTTTAGGAGTCCAGTTAAGAGCCCATTACAGTAATCAACCCTACTAGAAATAAAAGCATGGATTAACTTCTCTTGGTCTTTTGGGACACAAGGCCTTTGATTCTGGCTATATTTTTAAGATGATAGAATACTGTTTTGGTGACCGCTTTGATATGAATGTTGAACGTGAGGTCAGAACGCCAAGATTATGCACTTGGTCCCTGTTTTTAGGGCCCTAAGCGGTTGATCCGTTCCACCAACAGCTGTCTTAGCTCCTCCATCATGAAAAATCACTCATACTAGAGAACTATGTTGTGGGCATCTTTGAAAAATTTAAAAAATATTATTAAAACAAACATTGAAAAAAATTAAACCAAGGTAATAGATTAAAATATATATTTTTTAGTAATTTTAAAGTCACAAAGAAAAAAGGCTGGCAAAAGGGAGGAAGCAGGAGAGATGCGTTATTCAACAGATGACATAGGGTGTGCATTGTAGCCCCCCTCCCCAATCAGGAATATACTTTTCATTGTCATTGCATTTTGTAAGAGCTATTGAAACGTGAAGTTAGAGGATGGCTGCCTTTCCATACAATTTGAACGCGCCCACCACCCACACCGGCCATGAGATCGCTTTAATTTGGGTTTCCGCAACGATACTCAGCGGTTAGTTTTCCGAGGCTTGTTAATTGTATGCTTGGTTAAAACCTGTCAGGTCAAGGGCAAAAAAAGTAAATTTTTGCATAAATTGATGTACCCAAATCTAAATGCTTGTAGCTCAGGACCTGAATAAAGTAGAACCATATCTTTGGTTCCATTTGAAAGAAGACACGGTAGTTTGCAGAAATTATAAAATAATGCAGGAAAGTGTAACACAATAGATTTGGCAGAAGAAAAAAAGTACCAAAAACATGTGTTTTTGTAAAAAATAAATATTCCTCTTTGTTTGAACTTAAGTGGCAAAGGCCAAACATGGAGTAGAACGCTGGAGACACTTTGAATCCACAAGATGTCAGCAAGGTCTGGGTAAAATGTCAGGCCCTTTAAAATAACATTCAGTGATCCACTTACATTTGTAAAAGCAAGGCCAAAAGATTGGACACTTTGTGCCATATTGGACACATTAGGCATTTTTAAGTTCATACCTACACAGAACATACAACAATGCAAAGGTGATTCAAAAATAAAGGTTACACACTCCCAGGAATGTTATACATGATGTAAAATTAGCTTCCCTTCATAAAGTTACTAACAGGAGGCACGACAAGATGGATCCAATGCCTCCTTACACAGAGATAAACTTCATACAATAAGGGCCAAGTTAGCAGCCAACACTGATCTAACATCATATGTGCAAACACCAGTGTCAACACACAACGTGGAAACAACACTATTTAGACACCATTTCCACTATTTAGATTGTTGTCCCACAGCCGTGTCTTTCTATACTGTCTTTTCTCAGTGGTAAGCAAACAGTTGTCAGGAGTAGAAAGGAAGAGTAGAAGGAGAAAGAAGTGGGAGAATAATCGACTTCCGGGAATATTACTTTCTATTAACGACATTGTCTTCTGTCTAAAAAGCGTCTTTGAACCTTGTTGGCGCTGCAATATTAACCTTGTGATCTTTGCGATTTTGCATTTATAGATACAATGAACATTTTTTACAGCAGCAGAAAGCAAGTATATTGTGTTGGTTAATAGTTACTGCACAGTTGCCATGACAAATGCCATGTTTGCATAAGCCAGCACAGCCAGTGAAATTAACTGTGATCTTATAGTTTGCCAATTCAATTTGTTGGACTTCTCTCAATATGAACAAGCTAGCCATACGGAAAATATACCCATTTTCAATATGTTAATTCTATACATTTTATAAATGTGTTGCAATTGGATTCCTTTAAATATATTTCAAAAAAACTTTTACTATAATTGTATGGCTGTATTACAAACACGCAACTTTCCGTTCTCCAGTAGGGCGCCCAACACACAGCTCCAAACTAGGATGAACAAGTCATGGATTTATCAGGGTCGCTGCAGTACATAGGAATATTTTGCTGACTGTAAGATGAAACTCATTGTGTAAATGTATTTCTAAAATGTATTTAACAGCTAAAAGTGGTGTTATCAATGTCAGTAATTAACATTTTGAATGTGTGGTTGTATATTCAGATCTTCTGTGAAGTGATATCAAATACAACAAGCCTTACATCGTCATTTCTGACTGTGAACATTGTTTTACGCAGTATACTAAGCATGTACACCTCAAGGTGAAATACATGTTTTTAGTAAATCTGTATATGTCATTTATCATTAAATAGCAAGAATGTCTACACAAAATGTATCAAATAATAAAATTAGCATTAATGGTAGCATTGTTGTCTGTTATTAATGATTAACCCGCCATTCTAACCCAGCATTTTATATGTAATTTTATGTAGAAAATGAATCCTGAATCCTTGTCCAAAATATCTCATTAACATTGAATTGTTTTTTATTCATTTTCATTCATGAATGAAAGGGTGCCTAGCACCATATCCAAGAGGCACAGGCAAAATCTGTGCCCCTCTTTCAATTAAAATAGAAAGTACCCAAATTGATCAAATAAATAAACCTATTGATACCCTCCCTCACCAACACATTGAATTGGTTTAATTCAGTGTGGATAACGTCTTCATTCATTAGTGGGGGACACCATTTCTGCCAGGCACCAGTGAAATCTGAGTCCCCCTGTGAATCAAATTACATAGAATGATCCTCTCCCTCTGCATCATATGTTATAGGTTTCATTCAATCTGGGTTCATTCATTAAAGAGGGGCACTGGCAAAATCTGTGTTTCCTCTCAATCAAAACACATAGCACCTACGTTTTCCAAATCTCTTGCAGATATTGATTCTCTACCTTTCTCACACATTCAATTTGTTTGAATCTGTGACACCTGTGCCATCTGCTGCCAGGTATTAATGTGACGCCTGCGCCATCTGCTGCCAGGTATTAATGTGACGCCTGCGCCATCTGCTGCCAGGTATTAATGTGACGCCTGCGCCATCTGCTGCCAGGTATTAATGTGACGCCTGCGCTATCTGCTGCCAGGTATCAATGTGACGCCTGCGCCATCTGCTGCCAGGTATTAATGTGACGCCTGCGCCATCTGCTGCCAGTGCTCCCTCTGCAGGAGGCGGGTTTCGGCGTTCGATGTCACCGGCCTTCTGACATCATTGCCCATCTCATCAACTCATCACACCTGTTGTCTCGTTTAGCGCACCTGATCATCATCCAGTCATTTCCCCCAGTATATATGTTCCCTCTGCTCCCTTTGTCTTTGTGTTTTATTGTCTCCCCAGTGTTAACCTTTATCGGGTCTTCTAAATGAATAAAGACTCTGAACCAACTCCTCAGTCCGCTGCTCCTTTTTCGCACGACATACCTGACAGATTCACTCTGGATAATATTTCTATTCATTAAAGAAAGACATCATTCCCACTAAGCACTGGCAAAACCTGTGTCCCTCTGTCAAGGAAAATATATAGTGCCTGGCGAAATGGTGTACCCCACCATAATCAATTATATATACCAGATTAAAATAAACACATTGAATTTGCTGGTAAGATAGAAAGACAATGGCTGTGAAAGTTCAGGAAAACTATATACAGTATTTTAATTGACGGGGTGACACAGATTTTGCTCTGTGGAAATAAAGGACAAGTACAGGGTTTTGAATGTACATGAGGATAATGTCGATGTGCACGCTAGCGGCCTACACGTCAACATTGTCATAATTCACAATCAGAATTATAGATCAATAGATCAGCGTCAATTTTTACATTATTATTTTTTGGGGTCAGTTTGAGATTGGGGGCTATAGCCCTGGATGACCAGGCCTAATGACACCACTGTGGTATACACTATCTACTGTGGGAATGTCAGAATGTACATATATTGCATTTTGTTGTAATGCACTTGTACTTGTTCAATGGCAGAAAAGTTTAATCTAATGTAATATCACAAAATCTGTGTTTAAGCATTGAGTACAATAGTCTAGGAACTCTGGGTCTGTCAGTCTAACGTTCTCCTGAGAACAACAGGAAACACATGGGTGTGTAACTGTATAAGTGGTGAGGCACATATAGGGAATAAAAGTCAAGCATATACCAGAACTAACCTGAGAAGGCAATTACATCTATGAAGACATGCTATTGATTAAAGACAGCTTTCCTTTCTTATTCAAAGAAGAGAGTTGAATGGTTAGAGAATTACATTAATTACAGAATGATGAAGGACAGGACAGAGAATGTTGAAGTATTGACTTTCTTAAATATTAATCTATTGATGCCATATGGCATAGTGGAAATGTCTCTTTACCAGCCTTGCACCTCTGTCTGATGTCAGGCACAAGATGAGACCGCGTCTTATTATCTGTAGAAACTGCCATTCACACTGGTCCCAACACTTGAACAAAACAAACATTTCCCCATAGCAACTGCCCCAGTAATCAGCACACGTGTATATAGTTGTTACAGTAGTTCAGTAAATTTCCAGCTGCTCAAACATGAGAACTGCTATTGAGCAGTGTGTCAAACTCACATCCGTAGAACGGAACTGGTCTAAGTAGGAATACCTGCTGGTCCATGGCGTTATCCTCTTGAAAAAGTCCCATTGATTGCAGAGAAAGCTTCCTTCATAGAATCAGAGTTACGCCAGTACTATAGATGTCCAACATTTAGCAATTTATTCAAAGAGTGTTTCCTATTTTTCTCCTATAAATTTGACTGTAGCTATTTATGTATGAAAAGGCAATGCATGCTTTTTATACTGTCAATTATTAATTAACGACCTTCCCTATACCATTCTGATGTATGTCAGTTTTTTGTGTGTGTGTGTGTTTGTTTTTGTTATGTTGTGTTGTCTGAACTTTTTCTAATGTCAAGTGTTTTTGATTGAAACTAGGCTACATTTTCTCCATTCATAGAACTGAATCCTGGCAACTCTTGTCAACATTATCTCGGGTGGACCACAAAACTGAATTATCATAATGGAAGCAAAGTGAGTATCCAAATAGGTCTGTGTTAGGTCAAATGTTATTTAATATGCAAATGTTATAATCTCCTGGCTGTTTTATCCAACAAATTAAGCCTCTTTCTGGACTAAAAGTGAACTTAATGTCTCCATTAAAAGTATTCACATTCTGTAAGATCTAGTTTTTATGCTTAATTAGATAAATCAATTGGGAGTGAGAGGGGAGTGTTTACTTAAAGAGCGGGTGCCCTCTTTGAACCCTGTGCTACATCAGAGGCAGAAGTCTAGACCGATGTAACACCCAAGGACTGGGCTTTATAACATATTAAGATATTCAATTCAACTGGTTGATAAGCTTGTTTTATTTAATTCATCTCTCTCCAGAAGAGTCAGACTGAGACCCAGGTGTCTTTAACATCTGAGCCCAGTTTACACACATTTAAAAATATGAAAACAAAGATCCCAAAATACATATTAGAAACACTTAAAATACAGATTAAATACATTCAAAACTATTATGAATAAAAGTTACACTCAACAGAATTTGACCATCTATAATTGCTTAAAGATTTCTTCTAGAAACAAAAAAACAACTTAATACCTTTCTGTGTTCATTCCAAGAGTGAGGGGCATGGAATTCTAAGGCAGTTTTTTAATTTTCATTATAAACTCACAGAATCTCCAACACTAACCACTCTTGGGATTGTGTTTGATAACCGCCAGACCTCCAAATTAATTTAGATGCAAGAGAACTGGGCATTTTAAACATTATAGCGTTTTTGACAAACATCAACCAGTGTCTGGACCTCATGGAGCTCACGGATTCAGGAGACAATGATGTGTGCTAAACTTTGCACCAGTAATAAAGCACAAGTTAATAACTGGTTTTAACACCCATACAGATGCATATATCAGAGATTTGTATTTTGGAGACATGTTTGCATATCTATTACCTGGTATGTAACTCTTTGGTTTTGCCACATGTCAATATAATACAGAGGATCATTAGATATTCTGAATAAGTGTATCTGTCCTTTGTTCCTTAGGAAATGTAGGAGAGGGGGATCTGGTATTTGTTCCTTAGGAAATGTAGGAGAGGGGGATCTGGTATTTGTTCCTTAGGAAATGTAGGAGAGGGGGATCTGGTATTTGTTCCTTAGGAAATGTAGGAGAGGGGATCTGGTATTTGTTCCTTAGGAAATGTAGGAGAGGGG
>JACXGJ010018620.1:0-10057 GCA_016801105.1 Esox niger | reverse complement strand
ACACTGACAAGACAATACAATGATCCGACAAACACAGGGAGAAACTGACTGAACTAAATACACAGACTAACGAGCAGGACAGAAACAGGTGGGGGCAAAACACAGGTGAACTAAATACACTGATCAACAGGAACAAGGACAAGACAGATCACAGATAAACAGAAAACACGGACCGGAACGGCCCCAGCTGGCCGGGACCATGACATTTTACAACTATTCTAAATGAGCGTATAAGGCGTAACATCTATTTATATGAACAAATGCCTGGCGACACACTAGATTTTTTGCCACACACCCGGCACCTACTTCCCCCACAACTGGTTATCAATTAACCAAAGCTTATTTTGTATCCCCTTCTGATTTTGTACATTATCCATCTATAATTTTTACCGTAGGTTTATGTGAACAGTACGAGACAGAATTAAAAAATAATAATCTGTAAAACGTTATATGTCATAAAATTATTTGCATTTTAATGAGGGGAATAATTATTCGACCCCTCTGTATTTGGTGGCAAAACACTTGTTGGATTTCACAGAGGTCAGACGTTGGTTGTAGTTGGCCACAAGGTTTGCACACATCTCAGGAGGGATTTTGTCCCACTCATCTTTGCAGATCTTCTCCAAGTCATTAAGGTTATGAGACTGACGTTTGCCAACTCAAACCTTCCGCTTCCTCCACAGATTTTCTCTGAGATAAAGGTCTGGAGACTGGCTAGGCCACTCCAGGACTTTAATGTGCTTCTTCTTGAGCCACTCCTTTGTTGCCTTGGCCATATGTTTTGGGTCATTTTCATGCTGGAATACCCATCCACGAACCATTTTCAATGCCCTGGCTAAGGGAAGGAGGTTCTCACCCAAGAGTTGATGGTACATGGCCCCGACCATCGTCCCTTTGATGCGGTGAAGTTGTGCTATCCCCTTAGCAGAAAATCACCCCCAAAGTATAATGTTTCCACCTCCATGTTTGACTGTGGGAATGGTGTTCTTGGGGTCATAGGCAGCATTCCTGCTCCTCCAAACTCGGCGAGTTGTGTTGATGCCAAAGAGCTAGCTTTTGGTCTCATCTGACCACAACACTTTCACCCAGTTCTCATCTGCATTATTCAGATGTTCATTGGCAAACATCAGACAGGCCTACACATGTGTTTTCTTAACCAGGGGGACCTTGTGGGCGCTGCAGGATTTCAGTCCTTCACCGTGTAGTGTGTTAACAATTGTTTTCTTTGTGACTATGGTCCCAGCTGCCTTGAGATCATTGAAAAGATCCTCCCATGTAGTTCTGGGCTGATTCCTCACTGTTCTAATAATCAATGCTACTCCACAAGGTGAGATCTTGCTTTGGGCCCCAGACCAAGGGAGATTGACAGTTCTTTTGTGTTTCTTCCATTTGTGAATAATCGCACCAACTGTTGTCACCTTCTCACTTAGTTGTTTGGCAATGTTCTTGTAGCCCATTCCAGCCTTGTGTAAGTCTACAATCTTGTCCCTGACATCCTTGGACAGCTGTTTGGTCTTGGCCATGGTGGAGAGTTTGGAATCTGATTGATTGCTTCTGTGGACAGGTGTCTTTTATGAATTTATATATTTTACTTACCGGTTAGCGGCTAATTCCAATGAAGCGATAGACGTAAGGTTTGTTTTCCTACGTGCATCACAGGCTACGTAAGAAAAACACCAGGTTGCACCAAAATGGTGGCCGTTACCCACTCCATGTAATGGAGTTTAGTGCATCTGCTGTTCCTTAGTCTATTCTTTGTTGACCAATCGCTAACAACGTTATGCTAGGTCATCTGATGCCTAGCATCCAATAGCAATTCCGATAAGTTCTCCCAGGGAATCACATGGGCTATGTCACGAGCTCAGATCCAAGTGGCTCCTCCTTACCCAAGCTGCAAACAATGGAGTATCAACAGAGACTTGCTTCGCGTTCATTCCAGCATCGCATTCATTCCGAAAAAGGACATTATAGATCAACTTTTTAGACTAGATTTGAATGGGCAAAAGTATTTAGAATATGACAATTTGTATGGAAACAGTATCTGGATGCAATGTTTTAGCGTAATGGCCAGACAGCTCCAACAGCTCAGAGACGTGAACCATCCACATTATGAAGTACAACGCTATTTATGAACAATGGTATCCCACAGCATCGTTTGTATATAACAATGATGTAAAAATATAATTTATTCGACATGGTATGGGGATGTTATTGGTTTTCTTAGAAAAATTTGGTCACTTGATTCAATAATTCATAATTTTTGATTTCCCAACTGCAAAATACCGATCTCGTGCTTCCCTCTAGTGGCCGTTAGGTGTATTGTGTAATTTATTTCTAAATGATTTTATATAAGGGTTTATCTCTAGTTAGAGGAACTGACTTTTATTGGGGTGCCTATATTTTTGACCTTCTATTATTTTATATTCATTTATTTCAGCCTAAAACACTGTAATATCACTATAAAGTAATGGAAATATCAGAGAATAACTATCATACAAAACTTCATAAATATTTAAAAAATAAATTAGCATACACTATTGCAAAAATGTGTATCGTAAAACTATTTTTTTGCCATTCTAAGATATGAGGTTTCAAAAAAAAAAGTGTTTTTTTTGTAGCCAAAGGGGTTGTGATCAACAGAAGCAACTCACAATAAATGATTTCTGTTACAGAACTGATTCTAGGACCCAAAATGTGCAAGTAGTGAAATCCGGCCTAAAACAGCCTGGACTTTCCTTAAAATGATGGACTGAGTATTCTTTTGTCAGTGGGCAAACTTACAAAATCATCAGGGGATCAAATGCTTTTTTTCTCTCACTGTAAAGTATTCAATATACCTTTGAGGATCATCATAGAGGTTCTGAGGCTGCATCTTATAAAAAGATGTCTAAAAGATTGTTTGACTGGTATAAAGTGTAATTTGTCAATCAGCTTCCCTACTACGAATGAAACCAACTGATTCTGATCAGATTTTACTTCAATACAGACTCTGACTAAGAGTTACAGTGGGGCAAAAAAGTATTTAGTCAGCTACCAATTGTGCAAGTTCTCCCACTTAAAAAGATGAGAGGCCTGTAATTTTCATCATAGGCACACTTCAACTATGAGAGACAAAATGAGAAAAGAAATTCCAGAAAATCACATTGTAGGATTTTTTTATAATTTATTGGTTAATTATGGTGGAAAATAAGTATTTGGTCAATGACAAAAGTTCATCTCAATACTTTGTTGTATACCCTTTGTTGGCAATGACAGAGGTCAAACCATTCTGTAAGTCTTCACAAGGTTTTCACACACTGTTGCTGGTATTTTGGCCCATTCCTCCATGCAGATCTCCTCTAGAGCAGTGACGTTTTGGGGCTGTCGCTGGGCAACACAGACTTTCAACTCCCTCCAAAGATTTTCTATGGGGTTGTGATCTGTTGACTGGCTAGGCCACTCCAGGACCTTGAAATGCTTCTTACAAAGCCACTCCTTCGTTGCCCGGGCGGTGTGTGTGAGATTATTGTCATGCTGAAAGACCCAGCCACGTTTCATCTTCAATGCACTTGCTGGTGGAAGGTTTTCACTCACAATCTCACGATACATGGCCCATTCATTCTTTCCTTTACACGGATCAGTCGTCCTGGTCCCTTTGCAGAATAACAGCCCCAAAGCATGATGTTTCCACCCCAATGCTTCACAGTAGGTATGGTGTTCTTTGGATGCAACTCAGCATTCTTTCTCCTCCAAACATGACGAGTTGAGTTTTTTGCGAAAAGTTCTATTTTGGTTTCATCTAACCATATGAAATTCTCCCAATCCTCTTCTGGATCATGCAAATGCTCTCTAGCAAACCTCAGATGGGCCTGGACATGTACTGGCTTAAGCAGGGAGACATGTCTGGCACTGCAGGATTTGAGTCCCTTGCGGCGTAGTGTGTTACTGATGGTAGCCTTTGTTACTTTGGTCCCAGCTCTCTGCAGGTCATTCACAAGGTCCCACCATGTGGTTCTGGGATTTTTGCTCACCGTTCTTGTGATCATTTTGACCCCACAGCGTGAGATCTTGCATGGGGCCCCGGAACGAGGGAGATTATCAGTGGTCTTGTATGTCCTCCATTTACTTATAATTGCTCCCACAGTTGATTTCTTCACACCAAGCTGCTTACCTATTGCAGATTCAGTCTTCCCAGCCTGGTGCAGGTCTACAATTTTGTTTCTGGTGTCCTTTGACAGCTCTTTGGTCTTGGTCATAATGGAGTTTGGAGTGTGACTGTTTGAGATTGTGGACAGGTATATTTTATACTGATAACAAGCTCAAACAGGTGCCATTAATACAGGTAACGTGTGGAGGTGACCAAATACTTATTTTACCGAGGAATTTACCAATAAATTCATAAAAAATCCTACAATGTGATTCTCTGGATTTGTTTTCCTCATTTTATCTCTCATAGTTGAAGTGTACCTATGATGATAAATTACAGGCCTCTCTCAATTTTTAAGTGGGAGAACTTGCAGAATTGGTGGCTGACAATACTTTTTTGCCCCACTGTATGTAGTTTGGCTTGTCGTACGTCACTGTGACAACTTTGTTTTTTTCTCCCTGTAATATGTACAGTTCTCATGGCTGTCCCGAACACTTTGATAATCAATTATATTTGTTTAATGTATAGGGTGTTAAGCCCTGCCAGAATACCTGCGGTGAATGGGGCGTACTACCATTTGCCTAGTTTTAGGCCTAATATCAGTTCCAACTGCACAACATTTTGAACTAAAATGGGCAGCATTATCTAGAAACTGCCATGACCTATGCTGATTGCATTCACAGTAAATGACTCAGTTCAGCAAATCCTAGTGTTTTTACCCTGTTTGTAGGTCAAGGACATGCTCCGATGCAATGCAACTGTTGAATTTCTTAGGCCAACCAAACCATTTCACAAGACTCATTTTCTTTCCTGCGCAGTCTCAGTCACACTATAACTTTCTGAAATTTTCGGGAAATTGCTCCAATCTAACAGAGTCCTACTGCTTCATTCCTTCGATGACTTTAAACAACACATCTACCATATTGTGTGTGTGCCCAGTTTTGGCCCCAAATAAAACAAGGTGCTCCATAATCTATCACTAAAGGTCATTTGATCAGTGAAACCCTGTTTAAACACCTTCAAGTTCAAAGTTCAATAGGTTTATTTGTCATTTGCAATAACAAGTTATGGCAATGAAATGAATAGTTTTCACACTCCTGGCAGTGCAGTAAAAATATAAAAAAGTAACAGTAATTATAATATAAAAATAACAGGATAACGTGAACTATGAACAATAACACTATACAAAAACCATGCATCAATAAAAGCTAAACAACTATTAAATCGTAAGTGACAGGTGTGCATGATATGATTGGCAGATGAGCATGATATAAAGTGACAGGTGTGCAATGGACTATGGATGGAAGGGGTTCCTGAATTGAGCAGCCTTACGGCCTGAGGAAAGAAACTGTCCCGTAGCCTGTTGGTTTTGGACGGAATACTCCTGTACCTTCTGCCTGACGGCAGCTTGGTAAACAGTCCATGGCATGGGTGGTTGGATCTGTATTTTTTTGTTTGCTCCTCCTCCTACACCTCTGTGTAGAGGTCCTGCAGGGACGGCAGGTCAGACCTTGTGATGCGCTCTGTTGTTTTAATCAACCTCTGAAGTGCTTTACGGTCGAGGGCATTGCAGCAGACATACCAGGCAGTGACACAGCCAGACAGGATACTCTCAATAGTGCATCTGCAGAAGTTGGTGAGTATCCTGGAATCCTTGCCAAATCTCAATCGGTGTAGGAAGAAAAGCTGTTTCCTGGCCTCCTTCACCAAGATGTTAGAGTGATGAGACCTAGTCAAGTCATCACTGATGTTGACACCAAGGCACCGGATGTTATGAACGCTCTCTACTGCAGACCCATTGATGTGCATGGGCCATGGTCTCGCTGTGATCAACAATCACCTCCTTCGTTTTGCTGATATTGAGCTGGAGGTTGTTTTCCTGGCACCACAAAGTCAGTGACCTTACATCGTCTCTATAGGCTGACTCGTCGTTATCAGAGATCAGACCTATGATAGTGGTGTCATCAGTAAACTTAACAATGGTGTTGGAGATGGGGGGGGGGGGTTACCAGGCAGTCGTGGGTGAAGAGAGAGTACAGGAGCGGGCTCAGCTCCCAGCACTGAGGGGAGTCAGTACTGAGAGTCAATGAGGAGGTGGTGTTGCCCATCCGCACCATCTGGGGTCTGCCCGTCAGGAAGTTCATGATCCATCTGCACGTAAAAGGTTCGAGACCCAGATCCCTGAGCTTCACCGCTAGCTTATGGGGCACAATGGTGTTGAAGGCTGAACTTTAGTCAATGAACAGCATTCTCACATGTGTTCCTCTTGTCCAGATGAGAGAGTGCGGAGTGGAATGTTAGAGCAATGGCATCCTCTGTAGATCTGTTATGTCTATAGGCAAACTGCAGCGGGTCAAGTGTTACTGCCCCAAAGCACTTTAGGATGATTGATGTGAGTGCTACAGGGTGGTAGTCATTCATGCAGAGGACCTTTTGCTTTTTTGGCACAGGAACAAGGACGGATTAGCGATAGGTTGAAGATATCAGTAAAGACATCACCCAGTTGGTCTGCACAGACCTTGAGAACACGGCCTGGGATGTTATCTGGTCCAGGAGCCTTCTGGGTGTTAATCCTTTTTAGGGCTTTGCAAACAGAGTGATGGAAATTCCATCGATAGACACTCTTAAAGGAGTAAGTATAGAGACAAATTGCTCTTGGCACAATTAGCAAATTATTTGCAAATAGAGAGACTTGTCAAACGCTTACAGAATAATCATTTGAGGAGCCTCTAAAGGAAATACATGAACAGTCAGTATTTATTACAGTTAAAAGGGGTGTGGTTAGATTTGGACAGGTTTTACCTAAAGGGAGATCTGTCCTCCCCCACATGGGTGACCTTTTCTACTCTCGAAGAGAACTTGCAGCATCTGGACAAACAATAGATGCCCTGTTGGGTTATACCGATGGGCAGATTAATGAGTAACCCTATAATCTATAAGACCCCTTAGGTGAATACCAGATCCCCCTCCTACATTTCCTAAGGAACAGAGGACAGACCCATATCCAGAGTACTTAATGATCCTTGGACATTATACAGATGTGTGTCACAACCAAAGACAATAGTTACCTTCTAGGTAATAGATAAGCAAAAATTTCTCCAATGCACATTAGTTAAGAAATTGCCACAGCAACGTCTGCCCTGGTCCTTTGTAAAGGGCAGTCGTCCTGGTCCATTTGAGTGTCCGTGCCAGGGATGATGTTCTCAAAGTGAGCATAGAAAGAGTTCAGTTCCTCTGGGAGAGACGCCGGCACTTCCCCCACACTGCCTGATTTGCTAGTGATGGTTCTCAGACCACTCCACATGTTCCTGGTATTGGAGCCCTGGTTGAGAGATTCAACTTTGTCTCTGCATTGGCTTTTTGCAGTTTTTATTGCCTATCTAAAGTCATACCCGGATTTCTTATAACTATCCTTGCTGCTGGAGTCAGCAGTCCGAGCCTTAAGCATGTCGCGAGTACCACTGTTGACACAAGGTTTTCGATTAGGAAATTATTTTGTAGTTGTACGTGGTATGTCGTCGATACAACTGCTAATAAAACCGGTCACAGACTCTGTGTATTTGTTGATATTCCCTCCGGTCACCTATCGGAACATTCCCGAATCAGTAGTGAGGAAACAGTCACAACACATTGTCTGATTTGCTGAAAGCAGGATGGAGGAGGGACTTACATCCATGATGAAATGGAGAGTAGACATTGTTGATTGATTTTTCCCGCATGTCAAGAAGTTGATCAATCTGTAATGAGTGCAGTCTCAGTATCAGGATGGGGACAGAAACTAGACGAGCATTTCATAAATGTTATTTGTCTTCAGGAAGGCATTCAGTTGTTGGGAAATACATTTTCTACGATTTTTGAGAGGAATGGTAGGTTCAATATTGGCCTATAGTTTAATATGTCTGCATTCAGATGAGATTTTTTTTTTTTAGAAGAGGCTTAATTTCTAGTGAGTTTGGTACACATCTGGAGGAAAAGGAGCAATTTATTATGTTCAACATTGGCTGACCTAGTACCGCAATAGCTCTGTTCAGGACATTGCCAGGACAACTGAGATTTTGGGGACTATAATTATTTAAGGAGAAGTCAGTTATTTGTTTTCTAATGGTGATGATCTAATCATCAAAGAAGTTCATGTATTCATTACAGCTAAAGTGAAGACCCACTTAACTTGTTGAGCGTAGCTTTTTTTGTTCACTTTGCAATTGTATCGTACATACATTTTTTAAATGTTTTTGTTCACCTCAATCAGGTTTGAGAAATACGCTGATCATGCAGACGTGAGTGCTTTTCGGTATTTTAGTGTACTGTCTATCCAGGCTAGTCGGAATACTTCCCAATTTGTGGATCGACACTTTTGATCAAATTTTCTGGAGGCTTGCTTGAGTGCTCTAGTATTATTATTAGATCTACAATTTCTATTCCTTGTGACAGGACTAAATCTCAGGTATGATTGTGGCTGTGGCGTTGGACCTGAGTCAGGTTGAATAAAAGCCATTGAGTCAATTATGGTTCCTTTGACTTTTCCATATGAATGTTGAAATGTTGGAAGGTTTTATCTTAATAAGTTTGCTGTTATTAGCACTTTCTTGTTTAACTGTTTTCAGCCAGGAACGAGTCACAGTCCCAATAGGCAAAACTGTACGATTTACTCTGGCTATGCTATCGACAGACTCCACTATGCTAGCAGGCTGGTTAACAGCCTGCGGCCTGTCCTGCACCCTAGCTCATGGTGAGGCTATAGGAGTGAGACTCATGTCAATGTCCCTAAATCTCCGTATTCAGCCAGCAATTGAGTTGCGCAAGTCTTCTGTAGAGCTCGTCACTACCCCTAGCTGGGAGGGGGCCAGAAACAATTACTTGATGCCGACACATCTTTCTAGCTAGTAAACACGCGGATACTATGTTCTGCTTTGTAACCTCTGACTGTTTCATCCTAACATTGTTGGTGCAAACGTGAATAACAATATCTCTGTACTCTCTATACTCCAGATATGCGGTTACGTCATTGGCTCTGCCCCCTGTAAACAGTGTACGTCGCTAGCTGATTCTTATACTGCGGGTAATGGAGTCGCCAATGACTAAAGTTGTCAGTTTTTCCGGGCCACCTGTAGAAAATGCCTGCCGATCAGTCAACTCACAAGTAGTCAAATGTAAAGGTTTTTAATATGAGTTCCACAAGTAATGATTCAACAAGATATTTCACAAAATTGTAAAAGTGATTTAAATAAATAAATAAATAAATAATTAATCAAATCTGTTTTATACTTTTTTTTAAACTGGTTTTCATTGTCCATGCCCAGGTACAGCAACGGGTTCAACAGCAGAGGAAGGAAGGTGAAGATAGAATTGAAGACCCCTCAGACTCATTTCTTACAACAAGGAAGAGTAAAGTGTCCATTTTTGCTTGTGTGATTGTGTTTGTCAGTTGGTTAATATTAATTGTTTGTTTCAACTTATTGTTAATATTTTCTTATATTGATGATGTCACCTTTTTTCACCATGTGAAAAGAAAATAACCCAATGAACAGTAAAACATTCGTATTGGCTTGTGTTCTTTTATTTTAATTATTTATAAAATGGCCAGTTTAATAATATTTCTTAATGGCCAGTTTAATAATATTTCTTAATCTGATCAGTTGATAGCTGGAACAAAAATGTCAATGATTGGATAAGGAAAATAACTCTACTAGTGGAAAGAAAATACTGATTATCATGGCTATTGCCATTGAAGATGTGGGATTTGAACATTATATTCACACAGTATTATGACAATATGAATGTATGTTTTAGTGGAAGTGAATGTGCCTAGATAGTAGGAACGACAGGGATAACGGTGTTTATATTATCTCTCCCTCAGGAATGTGGAGTGTTTACATTGAGCGTCTGGCATGGGGGTTAACTTCTAGAAACATGATCTGTGTTAGGTAGAAA
>JACXGJ010018619.1:0-10059 GCA_016801105.1 Esox niger | reverse complement strand
CCCAGAGCACGCATTTACCACCACTGCCCCAGAGCACGCATTTACCACCACTGCCCCAGAGCACGCATTTCCAATGTGTGTGTGTTAATATAAATATATCACACCGTAAGGTTTCTGTTAATGTGGTGTGTGTTATTAACGAGGTGTGTGTACGTGTGTGTGTTAACGAGGTGTGTATGTGTTATTAACGAGGTGTGTGTGTGTGTGTGTGTTATTAACGAGGTGTGTGTGTTGTTAACGAGGTGTCTGTGTTGTTAACGAGGTGTGTGTGTTGTTAACGAGGTGTGTGTGTGTGTGATCTCTCTAGAATATGATGACCCGTCTGCCTTGGTGGTTCTTCTAGAGGAGGAGTTGGTTGTAATTGACCTTCTGACCCCTGGGTGGCCCTCCATCCCTCCTCCTTACTTGGCCCCACTGCACTCCTCTGCCATCACCACATCCTGTCACATTGACAGTGTACCAGCCAAGCTCTGGGACCGCCTGGCCATCGCTGGGAAGAGCCAGGGGATACCTCCCCCTCACAGGGTGGGTCTGTGGGCAGATTGGTTTATTCACTAAGTATATCTAGATATCTCCAAGAAGATGATTATAATTAACTGCCTAATCTGCTGCTATACTAATAATATCAATGCAGGCTAAACTGCGGTGTCACATTACTTTATGTACCTTTTAGAATTGTTTTGCCAGGTGCTTGTAAATAGGCTGCAAGCTAACTTTCTTTACATTGTTAGCTTAGCAGTAGGTTGGCCTATATTTATGTATTGTTAGCTTAGCAGCAGGTTGGCCTATATTTGTAGATTGTTGTATTAGCAGCAGGTTGGGCAGCAGGTTGGCCTATATTTATGTATTGTTAGCTTAGCAGCAGGTTGGCCTATATTTATGCGTTGTTAGCTTAGCAGCAGGTTGGCCTATATTTATGTATTGTTAGCTTAGCAGAAGGTTGGCCTACATTTGTAGATTGTTGTCTTAGCAGCAGGTTGGGCAGCAGGTTGGCCTATATTTATGTATTGTTAGCTTAGCAGCAGGTTGGCCTATATTTATGTATTGTTAGCTTAGCAGCAGGTTGGCCTATATTTATGTATTGTTAGCTTAGCAGCCGGTTGGCCTATATTTATGCGTTGTTAGCTTAGCAGCAGGTTGGCCTATATTTGTAGATTGTTAGCTTAACAGTAGGTTGGCCTATATTTATGCGTTGTTAGCTTAGCAGCAGGTTGGCCTATATTTATGCGTTGTTAGTTTAGCAGCAGGTTGGCCTTTTTAGATTAACAGCAGTTAATTATTTTTAGTGTGATTAGAGTACCAGGCAGTTAAAGGCATTGGTGCTAAAACCAGCTGTTGCTAACAACATTGAGCTGGCGTTGTGCTAGCAGCCTTCAGGAGGCTGTGTCATGGTGGGTTGGCACTGGAACACAGGGTGTGTTGTGATGTTCTGTGGAGCCATCATCTGACCTATGACCTGTGTGTAGACTTGGCCAATATGTGGAGGGAAGAATCTTGCACCCCCGCCCAAACAACAGGATCTGCTATTGACTGGGTAAAGACACACACAGGCACTCCTCTTCATCTTCACACTGTTACCCATGTTGTGTTTTTCAGAGTGTTTGTGTGTCTGCAGGCATGAGGATGGAACCGTGCGGTTCTGGGATGTCTCTGGAGTGGCGCTAACTCCTGTTTACAAGCTGAGCACTGCTCACGTCTTCCATACTGACTGTGACCTTAACGATGACCCCCTGGACCCTAGCAATGACCCCGACACACAGCCGGAAGAAGAAGAGTGGCCCCCCTTCAGGAAGGTCAGAACCCCCCCATGCATTCCTCTGTGTGTAGCTGGGCCACTCTGATGTTCTTGGACTAAATTAAACCACCACAGTGTCTGATGACTTGAATGGAACAGTTTCAACAAGGCTTTTACTGAGAGTTGTTTCACAATCCTCCCTCCCTCTCTTTTCTTTCCGCCTCCGCCCTCCCCAGGGCACATTCTCTCCACCTCCCTCCTCCCTCTGTAACTCGGGGTAACAGGGCTGTGTGTTGTGGAATGTGGCCCACATGTCTCCCCGGTCTGTAATGAAAACCAGACATGTGTGATATGAGAGGAGTCTACATTCTCAGTGTATGTGGGATGGGTTGTCCTGATGTGTGTTAAAGGGGTGTTAGTCTTTATAACGAAAACTGGAACCTATTTCAAAATGTCAGTAACTACTAAAACCCTAAACCAGGAGGACAGGCCGGTAGAAATGGACCTGTGGAACAGCCACCCTAACAGGCGTGTGACCGTTTGAATCACAGACCCATAACAATTCAAAACGGGTACTAACATCATTGACAGTGATATAGTGGAACATTTTAATATTGTATTTCTGGCAATTTGCTATTCTGAAGGCCTAATTTGCCCACTCCCTGGTCACCCCTCTTAGCCTGTTGCCACTCGAGGTTTCTTCTGAAATTTCAGCCTTCTTTGTGAGTTTTTTTCAAAACACTGAAATTCAACACTATTATTTGTTCCTTGGGGTTTTAAGGCCTGGTGTTTTTTTAAAGCGCTTTGTGACACCTGCTGATGTACAAAGGCTTTATAAATAATTTTGATTTAATTTTTAAACTTCTTACGGCAATTTTAGAAGCTAGAATTATATGTATTTTTTTTTTAAAATTGTATTTCTGTTCTAGGTGGGCTGTTTTGACCCGTACAGTGATGACCCTCGGCTGGGCATCCAGAAGATCAGTCTCTGTAAATACAGCTGTCGATTGGTTGTGGCTGGGACCGCTGGACAGGTTCAGTACACACACACACCCACACACCATTCTAGGCTAAACTCAGGTTAGCTTCTACGAATTTAGTAACAGTAGTTACTATGTAGCTTTGATGGAACACATTCACCTTTGTGTGATAGGCTTGTTAGCTACAGCCCTATTCCCCTTCATTTCATGGTTCATCTAACCTTTAGCTGAAATTAGCTAACTAGTTGGTGTTGGGCAAGTCACTTTGGTGATCATATTTTTGCAATCTCTAGTAAGGAAGGACATGGTTAGTCAAATATTAGAATAACTATTATTAAATTAGTGTGCGAGTACTTGGGTATGCATTTTTGAAATGTTAATATGTCTTTATTTGTTGATGAAATAAATTACTAAAAATGAGTTCTGTACATGATTTTTCCAAACTCTACTAAAATTTCAATCTGGACTTATTGCATACGATGATATAGCTTCACGTTTAAAAACATATACCACGTTTTTTTGTTTTGTAGGCATGCGTTTTTTGTTTACACTCTGCAGTCAGGACTGTAGTGGTGTGATGGCCCAGACAGTATATGCTGGATCGATGAAAGTGAGCTAGTACTAAAAGATGTAATATAATTAATTGTTACCTATGAAAATGTATTTGGCTACAAAACAGTAGTTAGGCTGTGGAATCTAATGGTTGTTGGGAGAGGGGGAAACGTTGGCTTAGGCAAATACCTTATATTTTGCTAACTAGTTTGCTTCTCTAGACTCTTCTATCCAATAAACTCAGTTATGTGTTGATACATTTTAGTTCTGTGGCTGAATTTTGCAAGTGTTCCCGAATGTACCACAGTGCTTCCACCATATTTGTGCTCACTCTTCCTCAAAGGGCCCTTGAGCCAATGCTAGATTAGAATGACAGCCACTCCTGTGTGCGGCACGCAGTACTATAGTACCCATGTTGTATTGGTAGTTTAAAAAAGCAAACAAACATGTATTTAGGGTAACCAACTACTATTTGAATAATAAATACTATTTGGGTGAAAAAGTAATATACATTGTACATCCCTAATCTCTTGGTGCGTCTCCTTCATATACAGTGGCTTGCAAAAGTATTCACCCCCTACACATTTTTCGTGTTTTGTTGCCTTCACAACTTTGAAGATGTTTTTCATTTATTGGGAAGCAAACAACAAATTGGACAAAATAACTGAAAAAGTCAATGTGCATAACTGTTCACCTGCTAAAGTCAAAAGTTTGTAGAGCCACCTTTTGCAGCAATAACAGCTCCAAGTCACTTTGGATAAGTCTCTATGAGCTTGCCACATCTTACCACTGGGATTTTTGCTCATTCCTCCTTGCAAAACTGTTCCAGCTTGTTCAAGTTGGATGGTTTGCGCTTGTGAACAGAAATCTTTAATTCTGACCACAGTTTTTCTATTGGATTGAGGACTGGGCTTTGACTAGGCCATTCCAACACATTTACATGTTTCCCCTTAAACCACTCAAGTGTTGCTTTAGCAGTGTGTTTGGGGTCATTGTCCTGCTGGAAGGTGAACCTCCGTCCTAGCCTCAAATCACGCACAGAGTGGTTGGTACTGGTTTTGATCAAGAATATCCCTGTATTTAGCACCATCCATCTTTCCCTCAACCCTGACCAGTTTCCCAGACCCGGCTGCTGAAAAACATCTTCACAGCATGATGCTGCCACCACCATGTTTCGCTGTGGGGATGATGTTCTTTGGTTGATGTGTTGGGTTTGCGGCAGACATAGCGTTTTCTTTGATGGCCAAAAAGTTCAATTTTAGAGCACCTTCCTCAATACATTTTGGGAGTCTCCCACATGCCTTTTTGCAAACTCTACATGCCATTTTGTTTTTTGCTGAAAGTAATGGCTTTCTTTTGGCCACTCTGCCATAAAGCCCAACACTATTTAGCATACGGCTTATTGTCGCCCTATGTACAGATACTCCAGTCTGCTGTGGAACTCTGCAGCTCCTCGAGAGGTTACCTTCGGTCTCTATGCTGCCTCTCTGATTAATGCCCTCCTTGCCCGGTCTGTGAGTTTTGTGGGCGGCCATCTCTTGGGAGGTTTGCTGTTGTGCCCTGTTCTTTCCATTTGGTTATGATAGATTTGATGCTGCTCCTGGGGATCATCAAAGATTTGGATATTTAATTTTTATTTCAAATTTTCTGAGGTACTGATTTTGGGTTTTTTGTTAGTTGTCAGTTGGGGGGGTCAATACTTTTGCAAGGCACTGACTGTGATCATTTGTTTTACCTTTTCCATGTCTTAACTATAATGTCTCCATTCTGACTTTTGTTATTTAGAATAGGCCATCGTTTAAAATACAGAACCACTATAGAAATGCTAAGAGGTGTGTGTTTTCAGGTGATAGTTCTGGGTCTGAGTGACGAGCGATCGGACCACATGATAGATGTATCAACAGTTGACCTGCTTCAGGACCGTGAGGGCTTTACCTGGAAAGGCCATGATAGGCTGGAGGCTCGTGCCAACCCCACTCCTTTCCCTCCAGGCTTTCAGCCATTGGTCCTGGTGCAGGCCCTTCCCCCAGCCTCTGTTACTGCGGTGACACTGCAAGCGGAGTGGAATTTAGTTGCTTTCGGGACGAGTCACGGCTTCGGGCTGTTTGACTACCACAGGCGCTCTGTGGTACTGGCCAGGTACACAGTTTCTGACGTCCAGTCGAAACATTTAAAAGACTGGCCAAATAGACACTAAAAAAAACAGTCTCTGTGCACCTAGGAACCCATGACCTTTGACCCAGACTCTTTCTCAATCACTTTTTCTTTCCCTGTTTGTCTTTCCGTCTTCCTCAAGATGTACCCTCCACCCAAATGACTCCCTGGCAATGGAAGGGCCTCTGAGCCGAGTGAAGAGTCTAAAAAAGTCCCTGAGACAAAGCTTCAGACGCATCAGGAAGAGCCGTGTGTCTGGGAAGAAACGTCCCCTGACTACACCTACCAGCAAGGTACCATTACTACACCTACCAGCAAGGTACCATTACTACACCTACCAGCAAGGTACCATTACTACACCTACCAGCAAGGTACCATTACTACACCTACCAGCAAGGTACCATTACTACACCTACCAGCAAGGTACCATTACTACCAACATGATGGAGCACCATTTTCAGTTAATTTGGGGCTCTTGTCTGGGAACCAGGGTGCTAGTGTCACTAGCTAAATTAACATACATTTTTTTCTGATTACTTTGGGTGGTTGGAAGGCATTTGCAAGATCAATCTAAAGTCTAAGGCATGATTCCTACTGCCACTCCGCTTGCCCCCACCTGATTCTCCATGATTCCTACTGACACTCCGCTTGTCCCCACCTGATTCTCCATGATTCCTACTGCCACTCCGCTTGTCCCCACCTGATTCTCCATGATTCCTACTGCCACTCCGCTTGCCCCCACCTGATTCTCCACGATTCCTACTGCCACTCCGCTTGCCCCCACCTGATTCTCCATGATTCCTACTGCCACTCCGCTTGCCCCCACCTGATTCTCCATGATTCCTACTGACACTCCGCTTGTCCCCACCTGATTCTCCATGATTCCTACTGACACTCCGCTTGTCCCCACCTGATTCTCCATGATTCCTACTGCTGATACAGACTCTTGACTTAGCCTACATACATTTATTAATTATTGCAATTATTAAAATCTTCACCCTGAACTGCCTGAAGGGGACTGGCCACCTCTCAGAGCCTGGTTCCTCTCTAGGTTTCATGTTGTTCCCTGACCCAACATGTAAATATTTTCCGCCGTGGCATTCATTAATGAAATGATTGAGTCTGTATAGCTTTCATGACTAAAACCTCAGAAGTCTGAAACACAGTCATTTGATTGATTGTAAAATTGATATTTGGTGTCGTAAATATTACCAACATCTCCAAATTTGCAGAATGTACAGGGAATAAGGTCACTTCTGTAACCAGAATGTCTCATTTAGGTCAGTGAATTCACCAGCTTTATGCCAGGTTTCACACAGATAGTTATGTCCAGTATAGGATATGTGAATTCATTTAATGTGATTGCTTTTGAAGAAAGGGATCTAACATTACAGGACTGACCTGCACCCTGTCTCACGGTGAGGCTACAGGACTGACCTGTACCCAGATCAGCCAATAGATCAGCCGGTGTGTTTCTTTAGATTTTCAGGAGTGCTCAGGCCTCCTGGCCAGGCGGATTGGTGAGTCCTCGCCATTGGTGAGGACAGTCAGTTTGGCCAGAGGGGTCAGACTCACTTTTACAACACTAGTTCCAACACAGACTGGAGACATTGAAACATATGCTTCCTCCGTTCTGGATTACATCAATATGTGCATCAACAATGTCACCACGCATAAACTAATAAAGACCTTCCCAAACCAGAAGCCGTGGATGAACAGCTAAGTATAGTTGAGAAGTACATACACTATACTTAATACTTGTACATTTCCTGCCCACTTTGCACTTGTGGATGGGTTTGCTAACTGCATTTTGTTGTACTTCACTCGTACTGTTCAATGACTAAAGTTGAATCCAATCTTATCTACTACCATTTCTGCATGGTGCCACAGTAGCTGTTTTGTCCTTTTCCCCACTAGGATAGCTTTGCCTCAATTGCATCTGAAGCCAAATTTCTAACTTGGGTCTATTCAAGTTGATTGAAGGGAAGTTACAGTGAGGGGAAAAAAGTATTTGATTCCCTGCTGATTCTGTACGTTTGACCACTGACAAAGAAATGATCAGTCAATTATTTTAATGGTAGGTTTATTTGAACTGTAAGACAGAATAACAAAAAAGAAATCCAGAAAAACCCATCTCAGAAATGTTATGAATTGATTTGCATTCTAATGAGGTAAATAAGTATTAGACCCCTCTGCAAAACATGACTTAGTACTCGGTGGTAAAACCCTTGTTGGAATCAGAGGTCAGATGTTTCTTATAGTTGACTTGTTTGCACATATCTGGTACATTTGGTCTTGGCCAAGAGTTTGGAGTCTGACTGATTGCTTCTGTGGAGAGGTGTATTTTATGTAGGTAACAAACTGAGATTAGGAGCACTCCCTTTAAGAGTGTGCTACTAATCTCAGCTCATTACCTGTATAAAAGACACATCGGAGCCAAAAATCTTTCTGATTGAGAGGGGATAAAATACTTCCCATTTTTGACCAACCCTTTTCTGGATTTTTGTTTTTCTGTCTCCCACTGTTCAAATATACCTACAGTTAAAATTATAGACGGATAATTTCTTTGTCAGTGGGCAAACATTCAAAATCAGCAGGGGATCAAATAATTTTTTCCCTCACTGTAGGTCTGGAAATATTTGGACTCTGTACGCCCCCACGGTGGATTTTAAATAAATAAAACAAGATTTATTTGAAGTGCAGACTGTCAGCTTTAATGGATTGAACAAAAATATGGTCTGAAACATTTAGGAATTGAAACCCTTTTCATACACAGTCACCTTATTTCAGGGGCTCAAATGTAATTGTACAAATTAACACAATCATAAATAAATAGTTTGTATATACTGCTTGAAATCTGGAACTCATGGACATCACCAAACGCTGGGTTGCCTTCGTTGTGATGCTTTGCCAGGCCTTTACTGCCGCTGTCTTCAGTTTTTTTTTGTGATTCTTCCTGCCTTAAGTTTTATTTTCAGCAAGTGAAATGCATGCTCTACCAGTTTGAGATCAGGCGATTGACTTGGTTATTGCAGAATATTCCACTTATTTGCCTTTAACTACTGGGGTGCTTTTGCAGTATGTTTTAGGTCATTGTCCATATGTAAAGTGAAGCGTTGTCCAATCACCTTTGCTAAATTTGGCCTAATCTGAGTGGACAATATATCCCTATACACGTCAGAATCAATCTGTCTGCTTCTGTCTTCGGTCACATCATCGGTGAACATGCCCATGCCATCACACTGCCTCCACCGTGTTTTACAGATGATGTGGTCTGCTTCTGATAATGAGCCAAACCAATCCTTCTCTTTTTTTTCTTCCCATCATTCTAGTACAGATTGATATAAATTTAATCTGCCCTAAGAATGCTGTTTCAGAACCGGGCAGGTTTTTTAAAAATGTTTTTCGGCAAAATCTAATCTGGCATTTCAATTCTTGAGGCTTATGAATGGTTTGCACCTTGTGGTGATCTCTTGTGAAGTCTTCTTCTTTATAGTAGACTTGGATAATGATATGCCTGCCTCCTGGAGTGTTCTTCCCTAGTTGTGAAGGGATTTTTCTTTACCATGAAAAGTATCCTATGATTACGTATGTAAGCTGTCCAGGAAGAGTGATTGACTCATAGTGACTGACTGACTACCCCTTGTAAAATAGCGTAGTGGTCTGAGACGCCGACTGCCATGGCAACAGACCCGTGTTCGAGCACCAATTAATGAAAGAAAAACAAACGTTGTTGTGCCAATGAAATTAAATAGCTTTGGCAGCGTAAAGTTCATATTCAGTCTCGATAGCAATTGCTCAATTCTTATATCACAATTGTTCAATTAATCACAGCTTTCATGTCTTGGCACAAAAATTCAAGTAGCTCAGTTTTGTTTGATGACCTTCGACTCGATCAAATCTAAGAAATTAATTAAAGTTCCTTATCTGAAGAATGCTCACTCTAAACTCTTGCTTTGTTTAGTGAAATTAAGGTCTTGGCCCAATCCTTTTGTACAAGGCTTGAAAGACTTGTTCCTCCTGGTTGTGCTGCAGATCCAGACGATACCTAACAAATCTGTGCGCCTGGGTGTGCGTGGGTGCATGTGGGTGTGCATATTAGTTCTGACTATACTCATGAGGACCACATTTTACAATGAGAATAGCAAAACCACAAGAAATTGGACTAATAGGGACATTTGCCAGTCCCCATGAAGCAATAGTCAATTTCTGGCTCAGGGTTTAAGTTTAGGGTCAAACTAACAATTAATTTTAGAGTTAGGATTGGAGTTTCTTTAAGGTCCAGGGATTGTTGGTTAAGTTTAGGGATAACGTTACGCATTACATCTAGGTAAACTTAAGGCATAAATGTTACTTTATCGAGGTTAAGGTTAAGGTAAGTTCAGTGTTCGGTTAAGGTAAGGGTTACGGTTAAGCTTAGGGTTAGGTTTAGGGTTAAGATTAGGGCAAGGGAGCATGCAATTTCTATTTTCTGGTTCCCATAAGGTTAGCTGTACAAACGTGTGTGTGTGTGTGTGTCTGTGTGTGTGTGTCTGTGTGTGTGTGTCTGTGTGTGTGTGTCTGTGTGTCTGTGTGTGTGTGTCTGTGTGTGTGTGTCTGTGTGTGTGTGTCTCTGTGTGTGTGTCTGTGTGTGTGTGT
>JACXGJ010018618.1:0-10061 GCA_016801105.1 Esox niger | reverse complement strand
ACACACACACACACACACACTCTTCCTATTCAGAGTAATTACACATACACACCCCTACACACACTGTTCCTACTCAGAGTAATCACACACACACACACACACACACACTGTTCCTACTCAAGAGTAATCACACTCACACACACACACACACACACAAACACACTGTTCCTATTCAGAGTAATTACACATACACACACACACACACACACACACACACTGTTCCTACTCAGAGTGGTTCCAGATGAAACCTCCCCCAGCCTCCACACTGCTCGTTTTGTGCTGCAAAATGCACACCAACACACAAACACAACACAAACACACACAGACAGTGCCGGCATAAACAGTCACCAATAAACAACACACACACTTTTACACACACTCATAAATACAAGCATATCAGTCCACTGTATTTTACAAGCATATCAGTCCACTGTATTTTACAAACATATCAGTCCACTGTGTTTTACAAGCATATCAGTCCACTGTATTTTACAAGCATATCAGTCCACTGTATTTTACAAGCATATCAGTCTACTGTATTTTACAAACATATCAGTCCACTGTATTTTACAAGCATATCAGTCCACTGTATTTTACAAACATATCAGTCCACTGTATTTTACAAACATATCAGTCCACTGGGTTTTACAAGCATATCAATCCACTGAATTTTACAAACATATCAGTCCACTGTATTTTACAAGCATATCAGTCCACTGTATTTTACAAAAATATCAGTCCACTGTATTTTACAAACATATCAGTCCACTGTATTTTACAAAAATATCAGTCCACTGTATTTTACAAAGCCCTTTTTACAGCTGTTGACACAAAGTGCTTTTACAGACACCCAGCCTCAAAACACCCTATTGAGCAAGTAACAACTCAACAGGGATGCACAGTGGCCAGGAAAATTGACAATTATATACATCTCCGGAAAGAATTAAGAGACCACTGCACCTTTTTCTTTCCTTTCTAAACAAGTCAACAAGGAAACTTCTGAGTGAAGAACAGAAGCATTCAATTTGAAGTGGTCTCTTAATTTTAACCCTTCTGTTCCTCACTCAAAACCTTCCTTTTCAAATTGTTTTGAAATTAAAGAAAAAGGTTCAGGGGTCTCTTAATTTTTTTCCGGAGCTGTGTAGTCTTATGTTAATATAAAGCCCCCCAGCCATCTGAAAGGCTTATAAGCTGCTGTAAAATTTTTTCATTTCATTCCAAAATGTCTCCTGAATGAACACCTTCCACCCCCTGTTCCAGCCAGGTTGAAACATCAGCTTTCCCTGCTCAACTACTGCCCTTTATACTGCCTCAACACGCTGAGAAATTAGGGTGCAGAAACTCCCTGCTCCAGAAACGTAGATTTTTTGGGGTTTTAAATCATTATTTATTATCGTTAGTGTTTCGTCTGATTGTGTGGGCGAGAGGTACATTTTGGGGATATATGGCCACGTATTTGGTAAACAAAATGGAAAAGTCTATTATAATACATACAGTCATGATTAAAGTTTTGAAATGATCTTGTATTTCTCTCTCCTCTCCATTCCTCCATCCATCTCTCTTCCTCGTTGGATCACTTTCCATCTCTTCTCTCCCTCCATCTCTCTCTCTAGGCTCGTCAGATCTCAGCCCGTTCCCCGGTCAGTTTGAGCGTCAGTTCCCGGGCCTCTCCTCTCTGACCGAGTCTCGTTTCTCAAGTCCCAGAATGCACTACCCCACCACCTTCACATACACCCCTCCCGTCACCTCCGCCATGACACTAGGCTCCGCCCACTACCACACCTACCTGCCCCCTCCGTACCCTGGCTCCACCCAGAGTCAGAGTGGGCCGTTCCAGACCAGCAGCACCCCCTATCTCTACTATGGAGCCTCTTCAGGGTCGTACCAGTTTTCCATGGTCCCTGGGGGGGACCGCTCCCCCTCCCGGATGGTTCCTCCCTGCACCTCCGCCTCCACAGGGAGCTCCCTGGTCAACCCCAACCTGCCCAGCCAGGGGGGGGCTGAGGGAGGCGTGGAGGGGGATGGGAGCCATAGTAACTCCCCTACCATACTCAACCCTGCCGGGGGGCGCATGGACGAAGCTGTCTGGAGACCCTACTGAGAAGGAGGTGGAGGAGAAGGAGGTGGAGGAGGAGGAGGCAAAGGAGGAGCAAATGAAGAAGGGGAGAAGGGAGAATGAAAACATTTGATGTCATGGTTTTAAAGCACAAAACCTTAAAAGGGAGTTTTTGAGTTCAGAAATATAAGCATTGGTCTCTTCGTTTTCTTGGAATCAAAGCTGAGACACCAAGATTCTGAGACACTAAGACGCTGAGACATTCAGATGATGAGACACTAAGACGCTGAGACACTAAGACGCTGAGACATTCAGATGATGAGACACTAAGACGCTGAGATGTTAAGAAGCCGAGACAATGAGACCCAGAGACAGTAAGACCCAGAGACAATAAGACCCGGAGACAATAAGACCCGGAGACAATAAGACCCGGAGACAATAAGAGCCGGAGACAAGAGCCGGAGACAATAAGACCCGGAGACAATAAGACCCGGAGACAATAAGACCCGGAGACAATAAGACCCAGACACAATAAGACCCGGAGACAATAAAATGAGAAATAGAGATAAAAGCCAAAAGGTGAGAATTGATTAGTATGCCGTTGTCTTTGGGAATGTGTTGTGAACGATGGATGGACGGTCAAACAGACAGTTGAACAGACAGACTGACGTCTCTTCTCAGCATCAATGACACAAACTGGGTGGTCCTTTCAAGCATTCAGTGGAAGAGGATTTATGAAGCACTATGATGAGTACTGTTGTACTACAATGTGAGACCATCCACAACCTACAGGACGCTACGACAGACTTTTTGTAACAGACAACTTGTTGTTTTTTGTACAGAATGTGTATTTCTATAAGGCTTTTGGCTCAGCATGTTTTTTGTACTACCACAATTTAGCAAGACAAGCACTGAGTAGCAGAAGACAGGAACACGTTGGTCACCATGACGATGACGGCAACAAGTATGTTACCACAGTGAGGACAGTGGCACGCCTGTTTCCATAGTGACGGCAGTAACAAAGATTTATGTTACCATGGTGATGACAGAAACATGCATGTTGCCATGGTGATGACATGTTACAACTGGTGATAATGAAATATACGCGTGTTACCATGGGGATGGTGAGAGGGACAGGCGTTGCCATGTGGTGATACGAACAGCAAGTTGGATTTAAAATGTCTATATGCTCATTTTAGATCAGTTAATTTAAAATGTATTTTATTTGAAAACGAGGAGGTGGGTTGAGGAGTTTTAACTTATGAAGCCATAAATTATGTAATGTATTTGAAAACTTGAGTTGTAGAATTGTAATCTGAATATTTTTTGATGCATATGAATAAGTTAACAATCTTTTCATAAGTAATTTATGTGAAATGTTGTAATTTTTTTTAGTACCCAAAGATAAAAAAAAATATGTTTGAACTTACTGACGCTCTTTACTCGAATATAATAATTTCATCTAAATAATGATGTTGCACATGAAAAAACAACGCAGTTGTTTACAGAATAACAACATGCTTTTAAATTCAGCAGCAAACGAAAGCGAACTACCCTCAGACCATAGACAACTTGTTTAATCAGGAAAACCTTTTCACAAAGGCGACATTGGTCAGGTTGACTCTTGAGTGACCTACTGAAACTTCTCCAAAGTGTATTTGATGACTTCCAGCAAAAATAATATAATGACCTTCTCACGCAGGTAGATCAGGTCAGGTCAGATCGTGTCCAATATCCCCTGCATGGTAGCTGGTCAATGTTAAATATAGCGTTGATGATACTACACATTTGTGTTGGTGCAGTGACACACTGTTCACTGTCAGCTGGATGCATATAAACAGCTGACCAATCACACTCTGTTCATTACAAATGGGCTGGGATTCAGTCCAGTTGCCCTGCTTTGGCAATGGACTTTAGCCATGTAAGAAGACAGCTTTCACAGGGAATGCTATACATGCTGGCTCAATCAGAAATTTCTTCTGTCTGTATTCATTACTGCTAATGGGATTGAACCCAGCCTTTTAATGGTCATCTTTGGGGTGTTTCCAACAGCTGAATTCTCTCAGTGTGTGGATGTTATGGTCCTTGATACAGCAAGGTGCCAATCGGACCTGATCGGGTCTGACCAAAACAAACCGGAGCGGACCGTATGTGCTACAGATGTGCTACAGATGACTTAGAAAAGTATGTCTCTGTGTCTAACACTTTAAAGCACAACAAAACTATTGTATTTCATTGTTTCGTTTAAATTAATGAAACGGTAAAACAGTTTTTAGTCTTTGTCAAAGTCTTCTGGATCAAAACCAAACTTTTTTCTCATCTACGTTTATTTATTGTCGTTCTGTGTTGGGGTCATTTAACCGTGGTTGTTTCGTGGTGTCTGACCTAAGTCCAGTACTCCCAACATCAGTCTATTACCATAGAAACCATGTGTACATTAAACAGATGAAACCGTAGCCACCCATATATACATATTCAGTGTTTAGAGAGGTTGGGAACTAAGGCACAGCTGTGTGAGTTTTGATAAAGTTTAAATGGAAGCGGTGTCTTGAGGACATTCAAGGCTCTGGACAAACCCTGAAGGGGCTGTTGACTGAGACCAAATCATTCAGTACGGGAGAATTTATTATGTCTCTCTTCATCTGTCTCTGCCATTGTGTCTCTTTGTGTGTCTGTCTCTGCCTGTGTGTCTCTCTGCCTGTGTCTCTCTGTGTGTCTGTCTCTGCCTGTGTCTCTCTGTGTGTCTGTCTCTCTGCCTGTGTGTCTCTCTGTCTGTGTGTCTCTCTCTGTATGTCTGTTTCTCTACCTGTGTTTCTCTCTGCCTGTGTGTCTCTCTGCCTGTGTGTCTCTCTGTATATCTGTTTGTCTGCCTGTGTGTCTGTTTATCGGATGGTGGTTGTGTCCCAAGCAACACATGGATGTCTCCCAATTTGCACCCTGTTTCCCATTTAGGGAACACACACACACACAGAACTGTGCTTATGTCCCAACCAGCAGAGTTCAGTACTAAGACTGGAACACATGACATGGCATCTTTACAATCCTAATATTTTCAGTCGTGTTTGTCCAGCCTTTCTCAAACGAAGAGACAGATTAAACATGTTTCATTGTTGGCATTGCACAACACTGATCTAATTAAAAAGGCCACTAATAGTTGTGTTCTGTTTCGTCTGTATTTGAACAGTGATCTCCCACCAACCCAAACTGCATCCAATTCTGGATCTAGTGTTCCTTTTCATCAAGGCCCATACGGCTGTCATCAACATCACTATATTACTTACAAGCTCTGATACTCTTGGCTCTGTTCTGTCTGTTTTGGTTGTCCAACAGAAGGTCAAATGTTGACCATCCTCAGGCCCCATCATTTATGGAAACATGAGACATGTTCTAGAGATGACCGTGAATTGTAGTGTATCACGGATAAATTGTGACTGACTGAGGCAACCTCAAAAATGTAGTGATCTTCAGTAAAAACATTTGTTTAAAGAAAAAAAATAAAGATGTTGTTATTTAATTTGCATGTCAGTCTGTCGGCAGTTTCCTGTAGTTATTTTGATCTTCTCAAATATGGCCTTCATATGTTGTGTTCAGAGTTCCGTCTCCAGCTATCAGGACCAATCAGATGACATGATGTTAGTTGGCTTCTCATCAGGACCAATAAGCTGACATGATGTCAAAGGCTTTAGAGGATTTCCACACTAAGATCTCGATGTCTGGTGTTTATCTGTGTCTTTTGGTCTCATATAACTCTCTTTTCTACCCAAATGCATCCATCTCCTCCAGTGCTAGTTAGGTATGGTTCATCTCAGAACATCTGTCACTTTGACAAAGAGCTATTTTCAAAATGGACAATCAAACTGACAACAGTAAGTGAAATTGGCATTGTGATTGTACATTTGTTTATGTTTTTAAGAATAAAAGAGGATTTTTGTTACAAATAAACTACAGTGTGTGTTCATTCAACTCCTTTAAAGTCTGATGCAATCATATCTCAGTGTGTTCACAAATAGTGTATTGGTTTGTCATTTTGTTATTAACTGTAACACCTTTTTATGCTTTCCACTGCACACACACACCCACCCACACACACACACACACAGCTACAGCAGCATCTAGTCTCAGTCTAACGAGAGAGAGAGGAGAGAGGGAGGGAAAGAGGGGGAGAGAAAAATAAATTGAGAGAAAGAGAGCCTGTTTTACATTATTTCAAGACATAACACAGCCTATCTACACACACACACACACACACACAAAGTGGTCTTCCTTCCATGTGTTTTTAAGTTTGGGACCAGAACATTCTGGGGGTTTCCCTGAATCTAGATGGAATGGAAAACCATTCTGCTAGTCTTTACATTCCCTTCATCCTCCACCATGAGTACCAATTACCATAATGAACCGAATGGACACACACACGAGACCCAGAAACAAAAATACACAATACAGTAACTCTGAAGTAGGGGTGGGGGTTCAGGGGTCAGGAGGTCAGATGGATTTTAAGTGTAAGTCGTTTCTTTGCTTTTGTGAGAGAATATCATTATGTCCCAAACCATAGTCACAGAAAATAGTATGCCTAAAGTTCCCGGAGGGTTTGTTATTTCTGGAGGATTTCTGTATGTGCACATGGCCCTGTCGTATCATACGCTTTTAAGGGGATGTGGGCGGGGTGTTTGCCTATGCTAATTAGGAATAACAGCTACGTGCTTTCAACTGACGAGGACAATGGGATTTATCATTATAAGAACATAAACATGAACAATACTGTGGTTTAAGAACATGTCATTAATTTGACGTAGACTTTTCTTAGGACCTTTTTTTAAGAACAAACTTAAAAGAAATACATATTGGCGAATCAGGTCCTTCGTTTTGTAAGTCCGGCTAGATGCTCATTAAGTAATTTAACTGCACTCTGCCAGAAAATATTTGTAATGAGCTGTAAAGAGGTTGAAATCACTAGAGGGTGGAATCATCACAGTGACCACTAGAGGGTGTAGAAATGATACTGACCACTAGAGGGTGTAATAATGATACTGACCACTAGGGGGTGTATTAATTATACAGACCACTCGAGGGTGTAATAATGATAGTGACCACTAGAGGGGGCTGTATATAGCGATTTTACACCACAGCCTGAAGGTGGTATAAGTAAGGAACAGAATTTAAATATTCACTGCTATGCAGGTGGCACATAGCTGTACTTTTTCATATACTTGACAAACAGTTGTCATGCTCATTGATTTCATCGTCAGTGTTTGTCTCCACTGTGGTCTTCCTAACAAATGGTTTGTGATTCCTGAACATACCAATACTTTCCTTTTCAATGACATTCAGAACTGATGTTTTCCTGATGAAACCACTCTTGAATTTGTTTTGCAGTGTATCATCCTGGAATACTGGATCATGAATGTTTGGACCAGGGGGTTGACCTTGCCCTGCAAAATGGCCTCATTATGTGACCGAATGACTCCCACTAGATGTCTGCCCTTTGCTATTCATTTCTAGGTCTTCATGTCTTAAGGCTCCAGTAAAATGTGTGGCGTGAAAGCTGAATGTATTTATCCACTCACAGTTATTCTCCCTTAATAGTTTCCATCCTAGCATTTAGTTTGGTACTTCGGGGGTTGATGTAAATACTTGCTAATAGCCTGACTGAACAGCGTACAATAGTTTCACTTTTGATATATGATCTACCCATGTAGCTCAAACAAAACAGCGCGCACTTCGCAGACGGTAACCATTTGTCGGAGCCAGGGGAAAAAAATCAGGCATCAACGTTAATATTATCATAATGTATACATCCAAGTAAATCCGAATAGAAAAGCCAAAACAAACGCATTGTCATTTTGGTTGCTTTTTTTGACGTGACTACCTCGCTATCGAAGCCAAGTGAAATAACCGATATTCGGTCTGCGTTCAGTGAGCCTGCCTGTGGGTTTCTTACAGGCGCTATAGACCAGGGCCCGGCCGGGGGGGACATTCTTCTTTATTCAAGTATTGAACGGGAATTGAAGGGGCGCTCCGGTAGCGTGACCTTTTCAGGAGGAGTTCCCGAAATCCCGAGACCCTATTGGCTCCAGTCTCCCAGTAGATTGCGCGAGCTTTGTCAGAAGTAAATACCGAGGAGAGGATTGTGGAGTATGAGCCCTGACAAGAAGCCCACCTGCAACCCGTGCGAGTAAAATGACATCGGTAAGCCGTGCTATTCCTTATTCTCGCTGTCGTTCCCGCTTATCGTACATAACTGATGCCACTTGTCTTCCTTTGGAATAGAAAAGACATGTGACACCTTAGCCTACCATTGTTCGTAAATCCCGTATAGATTAAACGCACACCATTCTCTTCTCGGCACAACCGTTGCCTACTTGAGTCCTCGTATAAAATACTGTACACATTTTCACGAATATGGGACAATGTTATCTTTACGTCTGCGGGTCTGTGCATATTAGGCTTGCCGTTGTAAAGTGGTGAACGGCTTGTTTAGCGTTGCCACGAATTGTTCTATGGTCACAGTCCAAGGCTGTGGCTCGTTATCTTATTAATCAACGATGCGTTCCTTGCCAAGTGGGAATTTAACATATACGACTTCACTTGAGAAAACACTTGAACGACCCTGTAGTGGTTAATGGGAAACAAATATATTTCGTAGATCAAATTGACCTTTGTTGTTGAGCTCTGACGTCATCTAGAAGGGATATCATTCAATGAAAGTTAAATGTAACAATTAAACAATGTTTTTAATGTTAAAACAGACAACCATTAACGTTTTGACATCAGAAATGTTTTTATAAACATGAAAGTTTAACTTTTTAATTAATTTGTGGTTGCACAGCTATTGGCAAGTTTGCTTTTCTGGAATTCAGCAAGCTGGTGAAACCGTTTGATTAGGACAACTGGTGATTTCCCAACATACTTTCAGCAGCACTTCCCCAATTCACTCTATATACTCCTTGACAAAAGCAATTTTGCCAATATAGTTCCAGATGTCATTTTAATTGTGCTATACACTCACCAAAAGGATTATTAGAAACACCTGTTACATTTCTCATTATTGCAATTATCTAATCAACCAATCACATGGCAGTTGCTTCAATGCATTTAGGGGTGTGGTCCTGGTCAAGACAATCTCCTGAACTCCAAACTGAATGTCAGAATGGGAAAGAAAGGTGATTTAAGCAATTTTGAGCGTGGCATGGTTGTTGGTGCCAGACGGGCCGGACTGAGTATTTCACAATCTGCTCAGTTACTGGGATTTTCACGCACAACCATTTCTAGGGTTTACAAAGAACGGTGTGAAAAGGGAAAAACATCCAGTATGCGGCAGTCCTGTGGGCGAAAATGCCTTGTCGATACTAGAGGTCAGAGGAGAAGAGGCCGACTGATTCAAGCTGATAGAAGAGCAACTTTGACTGAAATAACCACTCGTTGCAACCGAGGTATGAAGCAAAGCATTTGTGAAGCCACAACACGCACAACCTTGAGGCGGATGGGCTACAACAGCAGAAGACCCCACCGGGTACCACTCATCTCCACTACAAACAGGAAAAAGAGGCTACAATTTGCAAGAGCTCACCAAAATTGGACAGTTGAAGACTGGAAAAATTTTGCCTGGTCTGATGAGTCTCAATTTCTGTTGAGACATTCAGAGGGTAGAGTCAGAATTTGGCGTGAACAGAATGCGAACATGGATCTATCATGCCTTGTTACCACTGTGCAGGCTGGTGGTGGTGGTGTATTGGTGTGGGGGATGTTTTCTTGGCTCACTTTAGGCCCCTTACTGCCAATTGGGCATCGTTTAAATGCCACGGCCTTCCTGAGCATTGTTTCTGACCATGTCCATCCCTTTATGGCCACCATGTACCCATCCTCTGATGGCTACTTCCAGCAGGATAATGCACCATGTCACAAAGCTCGAATCATTTCAGATTGGTTTCTTGAACATGACAATGAGTTCACTGTACTAAAATGGCCCCCACAGTCACCAGATCTCAACCCAATAGAGCATCTTTGG
>JACXGJ010018617.1:0-10062 GCA_016801105.1 Esox niger | reverse complement strand
CTTACCCTGTAATGTACAGCTATCAGACGGGTGGACAATAACCCTTACCCAGTAATGTACAGCTATCAGACGGGTGGACAATAACCCTTACCCTGTAATGTACAGCTATCAGACGGGTGGACAATAACCCTTACCCTGTAATGTACAGCTATCAGACGGGTGGACAATAATCCTTACCCTGTAATGTACAGCTATCAGACGGGTGGACAATAACCCTTACCCTGTAATGTACAGCTATCAGACGGGTGGACAATAACCCTTACCCAGTAATGTAAAGGCATTTCCAGCATTGATTATATATAATGCAATCAAATATAGAGGCCCTATTTGTACCTATTTGTACTTTTACTGTCTTAATGTTGAAATTACCACTGCATATTAGTACAGCAGGTGGACATGGTGGCCATTGAAATGATATACATGGCTCGCCTTCCTCTGACAATAAAACTAGAAAATGGGTTTGCTGTAAATCACATAGGTTAACATTTACTTGAACTCAATGCTACATGAAAAACATACAATAAAATTCTATTTTGCCTTATTCATAAACTACATTATTATCTTCCCCTCTCTTAGAAAGAAAAACCTTGGCTTTGTCTTTCTATCTCTCCTCCTTTCTCTTACTCCCCATTTGTCACTCAATCAATTTCTCACCTTGTTTCTCTCACTCTGTCTTCAGATTCATAATCAGGCTGGCCGGTGATTCTTTTCATACATCTGAGCATTTCTTTATTTCAGGGTTTGCTGCCTCCCCTGTCTGCTGTTAAGCCCTGGGCGTCACACCTTGTCTTTCCAACACCAAGGCTTTATGAGGTTTGCCTTCATTCAGGCACACACTGCATTAGAAGCTGCCTATCTGCCACCCTGCTCTCAGGTGAAGCACAGCACTCTGCTTTACATATGGACATAATCTGTCTCCCTTCTATCACACACGCCTCTGCTTTTTATGGACACCTCGTCCTCTTTAAGAGGCAGTGCTGCGATGATTTAATGTGATATCAAATACACTGTATACTCTAATAGTTATCTACACACACACATAGATGGACCTTTTTTACGGTCTGTACAGTAGAACCATAGAGAGTTGTCTCAGCACTGACATATTGCAGACATGGGGGAAGAAAAAGAAACATCAACAATTTTCAATGTACGTATATTCCAAGGTTATGTGGTTTCTGAGGCGCTTTTTTGCATTGCCTCACCTGAATACAGCCACGCTGCCAATGTGTGTGTATTTTTAATTTTTAGCTTACCGCCTACCATTTTTAAAAGATACAATCAGCCTAGGCATGCCAGGACACTGTTAGTGTTAAAATACACTCATCTGAACAAACTCTTCTTCACACAACCAATTAGTAATGTAGCATCTGTTTCATTGAGGGACAATGAGTATAAGGCCCATCAAATGTTACGCGTTAGCGGTGGCATTAGCTTAGTGCTGAAATAAATCAACTTCAGAGTCAGTGCTGTACAGTACACGTCAGAAAGGGATGCATACCTGCATAGAGGCCAGGTAAGTAAACCTGCAACTGTGTAGCATGGACTACAAGGTGTGAGGCCGTAGCCCGAGGCCCTGAAAATCCAGGAATGTTGTCTCTGTAGTGTCAGCCTTGACGTCATTACACACATAAATCCAATGAGCGTTTGAAACAACCAAGTACGACTTACTGCCACTGTGGCACTACGGACATTTCACCTCTCGTGAAAACTGAAATGTTTAATTATCGTCTCAAGAGTCGCCGTCGATGTTTCTGCATCAGCGGTGGTAACCGTTTTCTCATAACGTCGCAGCTTGTTGTTACCTCAGGTGCCGTCTCCTGTACGTACGCTGACCATTTATTTAATTAGCAGGCTTTAAATACGCTGCGATGTAGCACAGGAGGAGACAAGACTGCGAGAGTTTTCTCACCTTGGTGAGATATAAAAAAAGAACATACACACACACACATATAAAATAGGCGAGAATCTCATGTGCCCGCTACTTTGACCACGTGGTACCACAGCTTGAAACAGTAGGTGGACTGGCACGGTATGGGCAGGGTGGGGGTAAGAGGGCCCAAAGTGTGAATGCTTCGCTCATAGTGTGGAGAGAGGAGAAAAGACGAAAGGGGCAAGAGAAAGGAAGAGAGAGACAGAGAAGGAGAGAGAGAAAAAAGGAGTGAGAGCAGAGGACATATGGAGAGAGAAGAGATTGAATCCATGTCTGATAGTCATCTCCACGGTGGTTGATCTCACCTGCTCTGAAACACCTCTGCTGAGGGGAGGCACAGGGAACATAACCAGGTGTTTAATCTAGAGAATTAAGATGGTGTGAAAGTTCATAAGTATGGTAATGAGCATCAGGTTAGAGCAGCAAATGAAGCTTTAACTTCCAGAGGATAGGTGAGGGAAGAGAGAGAAAGAAAAGAGAGAGAAATGAGAAAGGAAGCGATGGAAAGAATGATGTCGTGCCAAAGGGATATTGTTAGCATGCATTGTGAATTTTTGATTGTTCAATGTGGTTACACCTGCAGTTTAAGTAGCCATGAAAATGTGTATTTAAAAGTCACTTCACCCACATGCTGGGGCATTGACCCAGTAGTGCTTGTGGAACTTTATAGCCTGAGAAAAAAGTATTCTTTTTGGAGAAACAAGATTTAGTAATGGGGGGTTCACCTTGCAGATGAACAAAATCTTTGCCTGCAAGGTGGTGATGGCAAGTGGCATTTGTCCTTCTTTTACCTAAATGTGCAATTGCTACTAAGCTTATAAATTGAATTATTTTTAGATGGACATACCAAGGATCCTTTCACAATTGCAATTAGAGTGCTAAAACAATATAATAAAATAAAATGCACACACAAAATAATTAAGAGACCACTGCAAATTGATGCTTCTGTTCCTCACTCAAAATGTTCCTTTTCAACTTTTTCAACTACGGTCATTTGCTTGTCTTTTGACAGAAAGTGAAGCTTGAGTGTGTTTTATGGCAAAACCAGACATCTACACATGTACATTGACTGACTGTCAATGATGTTAAACATTTAATATCTTCAACAAGTTGCCATGGTGCTTGGATGGTAGCCTAGTCATTTACTTCTGCCAATTTAATCTTTCATTATTTTGTGTGTTCTTCCTGTATCTTTTTTTACTTACTGAAGCTTACTGAACATAGACTACAGAGATCAAACTACGCTGGTTCAAAATAATAGACTGAATAATGAACATGACTGCTTTTGCGTCAATCAACACATTGGAGATGTACGCAATTCTCAGAGCTCCCTAGGAGCTTTAGGAACATGAGGACAGCAATTTCATTGGACATCAAATCATTCCAAAAGACAGAAAGCTTATTTTGTACGAGAGGATGCCCAAGAGGAAAGAGCATTTGTAATTCTTGAAAACTCCAACTATTGATAGAAATTGTAGTCCTTTGCACGAAGCCCAATAACCCTGAGTACCTAAAACAGTAAATAATGAATTCCCTTAGTAAGGGAACGTGCAAAACCTACTTCACAACATGTCCATTCTCCTGAATCAGACTGACTGTGTTCCCGTCCTTCCCCCATCCCCTCACCAGTGCCTCCTTCCTACCTGCAATTAAGACCAGCTTCATCCATTCAGCTGTGGGATATGTATAACATGTTGGTTGTAACCCCAAACGTTTTGCTGGCCTGCTCATTGAAGTGGTGATTTCTCCAGGTTAGGTTGGGCAATGTCACAATCAATGTTGTTGTGTTATAAACCTATTTACATATTTATTTTCTACGTTTATATACATGTGTGCATTTATTTTTCTGTCAATTTACACACAATACCCCATAATGACAAAGCAAAAACATGATTTTAGAAATATGTAAACATTTATTTCAAATAAAATAAACTGGGATGTCGTATACAACAAAAAACCAGGCAAGCCTAGTTCAGCCAGTCTGAAATAAAAGGAAATTATTATTGTTGCCCACCCCTAGATTCAACCCTTGTCCCCCACTTAAGAGGCTGTCTTTAACCACTACACAATGGAGCTATACAGTCCCCTCCAAAAGTATTGGAGCGGCAAGGAAAAATCCTTTGTTTTGTTGGTCACTGAAGACATTTGGGTTTAAGATCAAAAGATGAGTATGAGACAATAGTTCAGAATTTCAGCTTTCATTTCCTGGTATTCACTTGTAGATGTGTTAAACAACTTAGGACATATCAAAGTTTGTATTAGAGCATAGCATTTTTAGGTGATCAAAAGTAATGGAACAAATTGTCTTGAAGTAAATAACATTTAATATTTGGTGGCATAACCCTTGCTTGCAATAACTGCCTCAAGCCTGCAACCCATCGACATCACCAAACTGTTGCATTCTTCATTTGTGATGCTCTTCCAGGTTTTTACTGCACTTTCATTCAGTTCTTGTTTGTTTTGGGGTGTTTCTTCATTCAGTCTCCTCTGAAGGATGTGAAATGCATGCTCTATTATGTTAAGGTCAGGTGATTGACTTGGCAAGTCTAAAAATCCACTTTTTCCCCGGATGAAGTCCATTGTTTTGTTGGCAGTGTGCTTTGGGTCATTGTCCTGCTGCATGATCAACTTTCTCCCGCTTAGTTTCAAAGCATTTTTCCGTAAATTGGCAGACAAAATGTTTCTGTACACTTCTGAAATCATTCTACTGCTGCCATCATCAGTTACATCATCAATAATTATTAATGAGCCTGTTCCAGATGCAGCCACGCACACCCAAGCCATGTCATTACCTCTACCATGCTTCACAGATGAGCTTGTATGCTTCAGATCATAAGCAGTTCCTTTCTCCACACTTTGGCCTTCCCATCACTTTGGTAAAGATTAATCTTGGTCTCATCAGTCCATAAGAATGTGTTCCAGAACTTTTGCGACTCATCTCTGTACTTCTTAGCAAATTTCACTCTGGCCTTACGATTCATACTGCTGATGAGTGGTTTGCATCTTGTGGTGTGGCCTCTATATTTCTGACCTCTGTGTCTTCTTCGAACAGTGGATTGTGATTCCTTCACCCCTGCACTGTGGAGGTCGTTGGTGTTGTCACTTACAGATGTTTAGGTGGTTTTCTCACAAAATATCTGTTATCAACTACTGTTGTTTTCCTTGGCCGACCTGTTCGACATCTGTTGCTCAGAACACCAGTAGATTCTTTCTTTTTCAGGACATTTGAAATTGTTGTGCTTGCTATACCCAATGTTTGTCAAATGGCTGAGGTCGATTTTCCCTCTTTTCTCAGCTTGACAATGGCTTGCTTTTCCCCCATAGACAGCTCTCTGGTCTTCCTGTTGGTTTATTATCTTTAACAAGAAATGCAGTCTTTATCAATCCACCAACATTACCAAAATCAACCAAAGGGACACCCATCAAATGCAACCAAACTGAATGAAGGCCGAGAATTGCCTGCTGAGTACAGCCCAACTACACAAGTTCGCAACAGACAGACAACAACAAGCCAGTGACTCCACCCCCGAATGGCATTGGAGGGAGGGCATCCCAATGGCGATGAGAGCCCATCTGGCAAGACAGCAAACGTGGACAGTATCAAACCATTCTGGTCTCCTTCATGCCCCTGGGCCAGACTACACTTAATCATAGACCAGGCTAAAGAGATGAGTCTTTAGTAGACACTTGAATGTTTGCACTGAATTTGCATTTCTAACCTTAATTGGCAAATCATTCAACAATAGTGGAGCTCTATGAGAGAAGGCCCTGTCTCCAGCAGTTTGTTTAGAAATTTCAGGTACATTTAAAAGGCCTTCATCTTGCGATCTAAGGTTACGTGCAGGTATGTATGGCTGGATCAATTCAGTGAGGTAAGTAGGAACAAGTCCATGTATTGATTCATAGGTTAACAATAAAACCTTAAAATCAGCCCTTACCCTAACAGGCATCCAGTGTTAAGAGGCTAGTACTGGAGTAATGTTTTCAAAATATTTCGTTCTAGTTAGGATTCTAGCAGCCGTGTGCATCACTATTTGAAGTATATTTATTGATTTATCATTTTGGTGCTTCTCCATGCTTTATCAAAATATATAACTGTGTGCTATCCACATAAGAGTGAAAATTGACATTGTGATCCCGAGTTACATCACAACAATAATGGGCCCTGAACAGAGCCTTGAGGAACACCAAAACATACATCTGATTTGTCAGAGGATATGCTATCCACACATAAGAACTGATATCTTTCAGATAAATAAGATTTAAACCAGCCTAGAACATGTCCACGTAGCCCAATATGGGTTTCCAGTCACTCTAAGAGAAGGGAGTGATCAATAGTGTCAAAATCAGCACTAAGATCAAAAAGCAACAGGACAAATGTGGAACCTTTGTCTGAGACCATTAGAAGGTAATTTGTTACCTTCACAAGTGCAGTCTCAGTACTATGATGGGGTCTGAAACTGGACTGGAACATTTCATGAATGTTATTTGTCATCAGGAAGGAATTCAGTTGTTGTGAAACATTTTTTATTTTATTTGGGAGGTTCGATATTGGTCTATATTTGTTTGATATGTCTGGATCCATATTAGATTTTTTATTAGATATTTTTAATTAGAGATTTAATTTCAGCAATTTTTTGTGAGTTTGGTACACATCCGGAGGAAAGTGAGCAATTTATTATTTTCAACATTGGCTGACTTAGCACCGGAAATAGCTTCTTAAGTAAATTTGTTGGAATCGTGTCTAGCTGACAATTTGTGGGTTTCGACCCCCTTTACAAATTTAGTGAATGTGTCGATTGAAACGGGATCAAAAAATTCAAGTGTCCCCATTGACACCTGGTCAGGGAGGTTCAGGACATTCTCAGGACAACTATGATTTTTGGCACTATAATTATTTAAGGAGGTGGTCTCTAATGGTTATGATCTTTTCATCAAAGAAGTTCATGTATTCATTACAGCTAAAGTGAAGACCCACTTCAACTGTTCGGCACTGCTTTTTTGTTAACTTGGCCACTGTATCAAAGATATTTTGGATTGTTTTTGTTCACCTCAATCAGGTTGGAGATGTAAGCTGATCGAGCAGATGTGAGAGCTTTTCAGTATTTTAGTGTACTGTCTATTCAGGCTAGTCTGAATACTTCCAACTTTTGTGGAGTGCCATTTTCATTCGAATTTGCTGGAGGATGCTTGAATGCTCTAGATTTGTCTGTGTACCTGGGAGCAAGTTTTTTGTTGCGTATTTCTTTTGTTTTTAGTGGTGCAGCCGTATCTAAAGTATTTTGCCGTGTTGAGTTTAGTTTCTCGATTAGATCGTTTGCTGATTTATTTACTTGGTCACTGATGAGCGATCTTGGGAGAATATCAGGATGTCTACTTGTAGTCAGAGAATATATAGTATGGCTTTTGAAACTAATTGTTCACGGAGCAAGTGGATTTCTTGTTTTAACGGTAAATATAATAAGACAGTTATCCGATATTCCAAGATTTTGGTGGGAAATTATTCGAATATCAATTTCTTGTGACAGGACTAAATCTAAGGCATAATTGTGGCTGTGCGTTGGACCTGAGACTTTTTGAAGAGGGTTGTTTGACTTTTCTATATGACTATTGAAATCGCCTAAAATTAGAATACTATCTGCCATGACTAGTTAGACAAGTTAGACAAGCATTCTGGAAACTCATTGAGGAAAATTGTATATGGCTCAGGGGGCCTATAAATAATAAAAGCTATGTAAAACGATTCATCAGCCTGGTTAATTTTTATTAGTAACATTTCAAAACAATGAAAACTTGTGATGTGTTTAATAGTAAATTTATATTTACTGTCATATATTAGCAACACACCCTCCTTTTTGGGATGCATGGGGGATATGATCATTAGTATAGCCACTAGTATAGCTATCTGTCCACATTGTATGTAGAAAGATAGCAAACACATAAATATAAACAATAGATATTTCAGTCTATAAAACAACAAATAGCAGATAGTGAAAGGGGTCTGAATACATCCTGAAACCGATAAATATATCAACATTATGGCAAACGATGTTTGTGGACAACCCAACACTCCCACTCTTCGATCCTGTTGCATCAGACCTGGAGTTTGGGTTTGGGGACAGTCTGATGATTCGACCCCTACAGAAATGCAAATCACACTGCAAATTGTTCTCCAGAATGACCCCGGACCTACCTACCACTGCACAAGAACAAGAGCTTGAAGCCATACAAATCCCAGGCAACCTCTGCTTTGATTGTGAGGTTTGGCTGGCTAACTGCAGACCCACGGCCGACATGATGAGCCACTCACCTGAAGGGGGACGAACTGACAATCTGAGCTGTGCATGTATCTATGTGCTGAATGCTAGTGTGTGTTTGTCTGTGTCTGCAGTAGTGTCTGTGTGTGAGTGCCAGAGACAAAGAGACAGAGGGCCATCATGTGTTTAAGAGACAGAGTGTGTTTTGAAGAGAGAGTGCGTGTGAGAGAAAGAGAGAGCGACTAAAGGAGAAGGACAAAAATGATGTGTGAGAGACAGTGTATGAGAGTGAGAGAGTGAAGGATTGAGCATGGCTCATCCAGCACCCCTGGGAGGTCTGGACGGGGTGTGTATGTGTGTGTGTGCATGGATGCTTGTGTGTGTGTGTGTGTGTGTGTGTGTGTGTGTGTGTGTGTGTGTTTCTGTGGGCTTTGGGGTGTGGCACTGTCATCGCCGGGAGATTTATGTGCTTCAGTAAGGATCTCCGCGCCGCGTGCCAAGTCAAAGCACGGCCTAATTAAAACCTTTCTGTGGAATCTCTCTGAAGTTCAGGGAGAGAGAGTGACTGGGACCATGCGCAGTCTGAGTCGAGCCGCGCATACATCTGCTCACCACTACAACACACGCACAAACCAACACGGACCACACACACACACACACACACGACAAACACACATGCACTTGGGTACCGGCATTCACACCACACACCAAAGGCACAAACATTAACACAGCGTTCACAGTAAGGTCCACATTTGGAACATGTTTTGCTCTGTTCTGAATGCAGTCTTACCAAGCGAAAGCAAACCAAGTTTTGCTCTCAGTACGTCCAGAAGACTGCAGTACTCAGAGGAGCCATCAGAGCGATCCGGAACATCTGTCCTATTGTGGTGGGTGACAGCCTTGGGCTTCTGGAGAAATCTATCCTCCTGCCTCAAACCACCAAGGCCTGTGGAGACCAAGGCACGCGGCATTGTCCCAACTCAGTCTGCTGTTCCACCAAAGTTCCCTGCCGCCCTGAACATCTGAGGACAGAAACTGTAAAGGACAGCGGCTGGTTTGCTAAACGATTGCTTTGTGAAGAAGTCGTTTTATTAACAGAACAGACTCATTTGCAACTGCACTGTGATTTTAATGAGTAGGCCTTTTCATGTTTTAATATCAATCAAGTACATTTCAGAAAGTTATGTATTTATTTATATATTTCAACATCAGCAGTACATCACGGCATCATATATAAGCCCTGCCTAAAATTAGATAAAAATATCCTTTCACCAAACCAAGGAATTATTCTATAGTTGTAGAAAGTTAAGTATGTGTAGGTACAGTGGCAATGTGGTATGTTATCCCTTAGGGGGCTGTCATCAGTCTACTAGGGGGCTGTAGAGACCTGTCTCTCTTTCTCTCTGAGATGTTTAGAGCAGTAATACAGTCAGATTTATAGCATAACAAAAAGAAGAAACGGCGGAACAGCGCTCAAAGAGTGCCCTTCACAGCTCAGCCTGGCTGGGGCTGATGCCCTATCCTGGGGAATGACAGGATACGAGGAGACAGGTGCTTCTGTTTAGAACAATCACAGCTTCCTTCGTCTCTTTGAATTCCACTGATGAATCAAATGTTAGATCTGTCTTATTTTTCTTCTCTCCTTCTTTAAGATGAGATTAAAGACAAGCAGAGGTGTCTTTTACTTCTCTTATATGACACAACGCACTGCAACATAACAGAGGAGAGAAATAAAGGGGGTGAAATGAAATATCATAAATGTTTAGATGTAAAGAAACTTCACGGAGGGGATGTGGACCCAATGTAAAGGGATGAAGCGATGTGTGTCTTGGTGTTTCTGTGTGGTTGTGTGCGTGTGTGTGTGTGTGTGTGTGT
>JACXGJ010018616.1:0-10060 GCA_016801105.1 Esox niger | reverse complement strand
CACACACACACACACACACACACACACACACACACACACACACACACACGCACGTTTTCATTTCTAGCAGGGATTCATGTTATTTTCTTATTTCAACCCGTTGCCATGTCCTTTAAGCATGAGCAAGATGTAGAAAGCGTGGGAGCAGAGCTGGGGAAAGCGGCTATCAGGAAGAGATGTGATTCCCCCGTGACCCAGAGCACACAACGCAGCATGGACATGAAGGTGCCAGACCATACACCAGCTGGCTATCTCCCCGCTCCCTTGAGTCCTCCATCTCACAGGTCATTCGCTCACCCAACACACACAGAGGGCCTATCAGCCGACAGGACAGACAGGAATATTAAGACAGATACACATACATTCCCTCATCCATAGAGTAAGGAAGCTTCCAGAATGCCTCCTGTTTCTGTGAGACAGCTTAATGTACAAGTACAGTCCTGGACAGGAGTCAAAGCTTCATCTCCTAACTGCTGTGTGGCAGTCGACGTGTCCTTTGGTACGACTCAACAGGGAATCAAACCCACATCCTTCAGGGCGTACACACTAACCACCAGGCCAGTGAATCAGTCCACTCAAAATCCACTCGTTAGCTTTGTGGGACTTCACAAATTCACACACGTAAAAACAAATAATGGGTGTTGAGATGCAACTACATTTGTTACGCATGACTTGTATAGACAGGCAGGGGTCTTGTGTGTGTGTGTTGTGTTGTGTGTGTGTGTGTTTGTGTTATATACTGTGTGCCCTGTGGATATGGGTCAGGGACAGCGCGTGATGACCTACCACATTGGAGCTGGTTCTCTCTCAGGTTACGGACCTGAACGCCGCGGAGGTGTATGGGGTAAACACACACAGTGTCGTTGCCCAGGCGGGTGCCGATGGCACGGGCCCAGTGCAGCAGCCACTGCATCTGGCAGTCACAGAACAGAGACTCTGTGGAGAAGTGCCTGGGGGGGGCACCACAAGGCATTACAACCAGGGCATCTGCAGCCCGTGGGGGACATTATAGTACTGTTTTAGTGTATCTGTGTGTCTGATTCGAGGGGTGTGTGTGTGTTTGTTTCGTTTTCATATTCTTACAGGACTTTGAGAGACAAGAGGTGTGCGAACAGTCCCACGGGCAATGAAGAGAATATATTCCCAGATAGATTCCTGTGGGGAGAAAAAAGGCCAAAAACACATCGGACTGGTTTACTTTGAAAAAGAACAATATGCACAGAATCCACAGACGCATTCCTGTGTAACAGCCTTATCTTAGAAGAACAACGTCTTTGCTACACACTCATCTTCAATTGTGCATACAGGGCTGTGTGTTTTCAATTTAGAGATTACTCACAATTTAGAGAGATTTCCAAGGTCTAAAAACATTTCAGGAGAGAGGCAGCCAATCCGATTGTTGGACAGATCCCTATAAGGACAAAAAGGAAAGTTAAGTGTGGCTTTGCGGTGAAGCAAGCCGTCTGACTTAAACCATTACGAGAACTGCTCATCGCAGAATAACTGGTGGTGAGGGATAGGGAATAGAATGATCTTGGCTGTGACAGCCCGTGTGTGGGTGTCATCTTTGTTCATAGCTAATCTAATAATGGGAGCTTAAGCAACTTCAGAAACTGATGCTAAACCACCAGTCTAATGTTTACTTATGTCAACTGGCGGCCATTCAACCCTGACCTTCAACAAACCCTTCATCCATTGCCATCCATCCTTACGTGCACACACACGCAGGCACACGCACACAAGGCTGTCGTGGTTCTGCGCCCTTCCCCTCTGTAATTACAGTGCTGCTTTGCTGAAGCAGCTGTGGGAAAATAAGCAAGGCACTCCAGTAATCACCAGTTGGGGAGCACTTAAATTAGCACTCGGCTGATTCCAGAGCCTGGCGCTCACGCGCCCAAAATCAGCACCGGCTCACCGCCCCGGCAGCCCATAACCTGCTAACAATCACCACGGAATGAAGTCATTTACACGCCGGGGTTTATCCGAGACCATCTGCGCGCATGTCTGGGTGCGTTTGATCTACCACTTCAGGAAAGAATGAATTTGCTGCTTCTTCATTAATTATTGAATGATTCATTACGCTGCTCCGTCATAATTGCCACGGTGTAATGCCCACCCCCTCCCTCCCCAATGCCCTCCCACCACACCCCCGGAGGCCCTGTCACGGTTCCTAGGGGAGGCACACCCACTGAGAGGAGTCCCTTTATACTTACAGTCTCCTCAGAGCCGTCAGTCCGCAGAAGGCGCCGTGCTCCACCGTGCTAATCAAATTATTACTCAAGTCCCTGAAAGAAAGAAGGAAAGAAAAAAGAAAGAAAGAAAGAAAGAGAAAGGGACAGAGGGGAGTAGAGAGATGAGATCAGAGGACAAAGATAAAGATAAAGAGGAGAGAGACAGGACAGAGAGAGGCCAGATAAAATCATAGAGGAGAATAAAAGAGGGAGGGAAGGGTGAAAGAAGTCAGTCATCATGACACTGTTGATTTAAAAGTCACATTGCTTGGAGGTGCCCCAAAATGCCATCTCATCTGCTAGTCTTGTGCGTGACGGACAGTGGCGGTGTAATGCACTCTGCGTCCTAACATCTGAGTCCTAACATCTGTGTCCTAACATTTGCGTCCTAACATCTGCGTCCTAACATCTGCGTCCTAACATGCATGCTCACTATGATATTAAAACGTAAACTTTTAATGACGTAAACCACAATTCACTCAGAACATGATGTGATGTATAAAGCAATATGCTATAGATAAAGACTATGCTATAGATAGTTTCTGTAAGGGTAAAGAGTAAGAAGGCATACATAATAATGTGATTTCCAAAGGTCAGGATGACGTGTTAAGCACCCTTTTGATGAATTCAGACAGAACAACCATTTTAAAATAATCATATTTTTTCAATAATGACTATTTTTTCAAAAGTTGCATGCGGGTCTGACATAATCTGTCCCACTTCTAACAGGGTCTTGGTCTCAACCAGGATTTCTCTTTTGTCAATCACCACTCACAGTCCCTCACTTAACCCCATAACAGACATTACTAAATATGGACCAGAATATTTCTGTAACATCCTTTTTCTCCGTTTTCTCTCGGGCCAAAGAAAACTTCCTGAAATTGTGTTTCCCCGGTTTCCTTTTGACTGGGCCTGTTGGGAGTGATGTGAATTAGAGGGAGTCTAGCTCTTTTTCCATCCAGATGTGTGTCATAGTAATGGGTAAACCAATGCAGTTACACACTTTGCAATATTATTTTTGATGATGCACAGAATCTTGACAGAATATTGACAATACTGCAATATTATTATTATCCAGTGATTTTCTTTCACTAATTGATCTCTGCAGGTTAATATAATTTTGTTAGATTTGAGCAATTCATGATTGACTAAAACTTGTTTAATCACGGCCTTGTCTTGCCCCTTTGCATATAGTATCCAATATTTATGTAATATTAAATTCCAATAAAATCACAATTTGTATAGAATCATGACATTTGCACTATATATATAATTTTGACAAGTATCGTGATAACGTCGTTAGGTGAGTTATTTTGTCTGATTCTCAGTCATATAGTAAAGCCTACAGTACCAAAGTGCAGTATGGGTAGTGGAGTCGTTTCAGCCCAATCCCAGCCACTGGTAAAACGTCAGTCATTTAAATATACAAGGCCAGCCAAAGAGAATTAAACAATACCATAAATACTTATTCTGTGCCACTTTCCCAAGTAACCATAAATATTAAAAAATACTTTTATTTGTGACCAGGGACTGCTTATAAATCCAAACAATCATACTCAGTTGTTCAAATGCAGAGAGGCGTAATTTTACGTTTTACTGTAATAAATCATTTGAGAGACTCAAAGAAAAAAGATTAACAATGTATCAAGGAAATGTCAAGCAATTAAAAGGCCATGCTTTCCAAATCATTAAAGAAAACATAAGTCTTAGACCACCTTCTATGAATGACTGGTCAGATGGAGCTGATACTAATTCTGTCCACCTAAATACATTATACACACCAAAAAAGAAAGACAGAACCACGCATACAGAAACCATCATTAATGTCAGATATATGTCTCCTGTCTCTACCTAATGATGTGTGTCTGCTGTTAAATTGTTCGGTCCAGAGTTAAAACACACTCGGTCTGCACCATTACCCCAACCCACCCTTTTGACGCTACCACTCCAAGGACTAAAATTATCCTCCAAACTGATTTTCACCAAATGCTTATTTTCTTTCTTTGCCAGTGGATTTTTGGTGGTCTTCAGTGATTGGCATACAGGGATTGAGGTTTTGGCAAATCTCTTTTGGCCCAGACAAAGTCTTGAATGCCCAACCCTGTTCCCAGATTGCTACCGTTATAACTAACCAGACGTAGCTTTTCATCTGGACGATGATTTGAATCAAGTGTGGTAGATTGGGGATGGAGTGAAAACATTCAGGATAAACTCTCCAGGATCATGGCTGGCGGCCATTATATATGTATCTGAGGCTTAAAAGGGTGGTTTTCAAGCACTGCTTCACTGTACAAAAACAGAACTAGCATTACAAGAGCTATCCTGAGAGGGACAAACTGAGCACGGTTAGTGAACGGAGAATAAAGAACTGCATGGGCAGACAGAGAGCTACTCCTTTAAGATCTTATACAACACATAGTGAGGAAGTAGGAGAAAGGTCATTCACTACGCCTCTAACCCAGCACCTCTTGTTCACAGTACAGTCAGCAGCTAACCGAAGCCAGAGGCCTCAGCTTAAGTGCTCCAGTCTTAGAGTTAAGCACTCAGCAGTTTATCAGACAAGCCTGAGGTCAGAGGTGAGCAGTGAGGGAGGTCAGATGCAGGGACAGAGGTGGGTAGAAATGGCGAAATAAGCCTTTACCAAATTACACCAAACACGGAATGAGCTGCCAGGGGGCACCCGTTACAATGTTTCTATAACCCAATCGCTGTGCACTGTGCTGCCAACTACCAAGCAGTGTTTCTCAAGGTACTGTGAGCAGTGAACAGACAATGACAGCTGTAATGCATCTTTGGTCATTACATCTGTGGGTTATTTTGCACTGTGAGAAGCAGACGGGAACATCGGCAGCCGCTGTTGCTTTGATCATACGCTGTGGGTTACTCTGCTATCACGTCAATCATGTATCCCGGTTAAACATAGCTGGTTCTCTAGTGGACATTTGTGTGTCTGGCTAGATAGTTGTATTGTATTGTTAGGTGATTGGCAGCAGATAGAGAGAAAGGCAGGATGGGAGTCCAGTTGAGTAAACAAGTCCTGTTTCCTGAGAGAGGTCTGTTTGTAGCTCCGGTCAGAGGTGGTCACACATACATATACACACACAGAAGCTTTCTCTCACACATTCCCTCTCACACACACAAACTCACTTCTCTTTCTCTTAAACAAAAATGTTTGCATGTATATCCTTTTTAGGACTGAAAACCCAGCAGCACTAAACATTGAAAGTTTTTACATTAAAAGTGGGTTTGAAACTTACTGGCCCAAAATGTTTTTTTACTGTCCCTCCATCCAAAAGTTGTTATTTATCAGAGTTACAAAATAAATCCAAATCCATATTACTTAACATTCATTAATGTAATTAAATGCATTCTAGATAACATTTCTTTTATACCATTTCTAATAAAAAAATGAATAAAAAGATAAGTAAAAAAAGCATTTGACTCTCAAAGAAAACACTTGATTTTCAAACAAAACATTAACTCATTCACCTCAGGGAACAAGGCAACCGGCTGGTCTGTCAGTTACTAGGTTTGCGGTTGTTATGTCCTGCAATCACCCAATGGGCATTTAAACTCCTGATACAACCAAGGGCCCTGAAGACGGATTGTCAGTCACCCGTTTGGCTGTCATGCTGACCAGGTGCTGTTATTGGCATTGCTGGTCAGTGATTGTCTACGAAAGTTATTTGTCCATCTGAGTCCATTGGTGAACCGTTAAATTTTTTTTTGAACTGAGACAAAATCTTTATTTTTTATTTTTTTTTATTTTTTTATTGAAAAACAATAATAGACAGCCATGTGTCAGATCACCGCTCAATTCTTGACTGGACAACAGAGCGTGAAAGGAGCTGCAATGTATTTTTGTGCGTGTGCTTAATTATGAAACAACTGGAGGATGTCCGGTTTGATTACGAAACAACTGAAGGATGAAATAGCCCAGGACCCTATGCTGGGCAATGTCCCATTCACTAACCTGGGTCATTGGGATTTCATCTTTAGACCAGTGGTAAGAGTACCCCTACTAGCTCTTTAAGATCACTTCCAGCAGCATTTGGCCTCCCATAAAAGTGTGGCTAAGACCAAACCTACATAGCTTCAAATGCAAGCAAGCAACCATGCTTTTACAATCAGTACCAGTCAAGCTGCTCATAAAGCTGGTGGATACAATGCTAATAACATGCAAAGCTCTCATCTATGCAAAGGTTGGCACCTTTAAACAATCTAAAAAATAAATGTGTTTAGATTTGTTTAACACTTCTTTGGTTGGTAAAATGATTCCATATTTTACTATGTAGTTTAGAAGTCTTCACTATTATTCAATAATGTGGAACATTTTTAAAATAAAGAAACAGCCTTGAATGAGTTGGTGCGTTTGACTGGAACTGTAGACCTGAATCACACTCACATACGCAGACTAACAGTTGGACTTTTACCTACAAATGTATTCACTTTCAAACATGCAAAGCTGGCTAATCTCAAAATGGGTTAAATGTTAAACAATAAGTGGTTTCTCCCGGATCCCTCAGCATTTGAAGTGTGGCCAGGAACTACACTCTGGCTCCTGGTTCTTGCGAAACCCAAACATAAACTGCAATATGTGCACATGATGTTTGAAAAGCTACTGAAGTGGTTCCCAATTAATTTTGGCTGTGCTGTTTATGTTCATCTGCTGAGGTTTTGGCCCTGAGGATATGAAGCTGTTCACTCCAGGACAGTAATGGGAGGATTCATCTCCAGCTCTGGCCGTTTATCTCATACGCACTCACGTGCACTAAAGTCACAGGGGACAAGAAGCTAGACCTCTGACCATAGACTGTATTTTCACCCGGCCACACGCATGCCTTGGGCACAGCCCACAAACTCTGGCTTGACGTAGTGTACGACCTGATTACCCCCGGCTCTGATTCACAGGCTCTTCTGTTGTTTATAACGTCAGTGTAGCCATAGATTCAAAGCGGTTTCCATTACGGAATTTCATGAACAAACACTAGTGACTGAATGACCGGGTAAGAGACAAAAAAATGTACCTCCAGTTGACCTCATCATGTCATTAGATTGGAAATCATTGTTATGTACAGTGGCCTCTAGAACTGTCGGTAACCAAGGTAAATACGAGCAAAAAGGTTGTGAATAAATGTCATGTCTATCAGCTTGATCTTACACATAAACAATCAAATGAATCTAACCCTCAATTGGAAATCAAGCATCATCAAAAAGTAAATTTTATTCAGAAACTGTATTCAGTACTTTGTGCAACCTCCCTTTGCCACAGCTCAGAGTCGCCTCCTATAATCATGTTTGATGAAGTAAAATTACATTTGTTTCAAATCAGACAATGACATTTAAACTCCAGGCACTAACATTAGTGGTGACAGCAGAATCTCTTATCTGGCAACTCTTCCATGTAAGTTGTTAGCATGGAGGTGGAATCTAATCAAAGTTTTGGAGACAAAATTCTCTGCAATTCTCCAACTTCTATCCTTGGAGTTTTTTTTTGCCGCTTCCTCCTGTATGTGTGGGGTACACGTGCAAATTCCACAATATTTTCTACAGGTGCCAGTACCCGTTGCTTCCAATAAAATTATAATTTCTTAATGAAAATGTTTTTTCAATTAACACTTAGCTTCATATGATTTTTTTAGAGGAAGTTAACAATGCTTTCCTAGCTTGTTTAATTTACCTAGGGTGCCAATAATTCTGAAGTGCACAGTATTTCATGGCATATGACAGACTATGCTGTTAAATCAAATCAAGTAATGACTGATGTTTATCAGGCTAGGCATCATGTTTTCAGTGTCCAGTAAACAGATACAAACCCATAGATGTGGGGATGCAGCCAAATATCCACCACTGTGCCAGAGCATAGATAGAGTATTCAGGTTATGGTAGTGGATACTCGTTCTGTCCTGCTCTTACCTACCCTCCCACTGACATACAAACACACACAAAATACACAGCGGACAGTACTGAGTGCCCTTCTAACAACTGTTCCACAGAATAAAAGGGGCAGAGTGGGAGGGAGAACACAAGAGACGTGGAGAGAGGGAGATGACAGAAGGAGAGAAGGAAGGAGAGGAAGAGAGAGAAGGGACAGCGAGCAGGACTAATGAGAGGAGAGAGCAGTTTCTGACAGGGAGAAAAGGCCACAATGGTTCTGAGGTCATTTTATACCGCCTGGAAAAACTGTTCCCATACTTCCTTCTCAAGGTTGGACTCCTCAGTTCAAAACATCTCACTATGCATTCCAATCCAACAAGAAATGTGCAGCAAAGAATAGTCTGAAGACACAAACGTTCTGAATAGTCTGGGATATGACACACAAATATTAGAAGGGAGATGTTCTCCATAGTACGGTAATAAGCTGTCATTGGTTCATATTACAAATCCTGGGTCAATTTGTACTCCCACTGAGGAAACAAGGCGGAAGGAAGAAAAGTCTGTGACACATCAGACACCAAATTAGATCAAACACATCTAATTAGGATGTCTAACCACCTAATGCAATGTAAATAAACATGCTACGAGATCTCTGAGGAGAGTCAAAGAGCAAGTAAACTCAGTCTAATTAGAGGGACTGAATGTACAACCCATGCGACAGTTTTAAAAACTCACTTTCAGAGCACGAAACTGCAAAGACCGGACTTCCTTCAATAACATTTAAATACCAGAACGAAACATTAGAGCACTTTGGCAGCCGTGGGACCCATCCATCATGCATTAATAATGAATGCCTGACAAGAGATCATTACACAATGATAGAACCTATTTCAACGACCATCACTTTTCTACAAGACTTAAGACAAGAAAAGAGAGGGCAAACATTTTGGTCTTTCAGGAGTTTCAACACAGTTTTTCCAAACCAAGCGTTGATTAAACATTTCTCATTAGAACCTCAAAAGGAATTTCTTCCTGGAGGCTTCATTTAAAGAACTTGGAATGCTTTAGGCGTGCTGCCTTTGGATGAGTTTACTGGCAGGTTGCTAAGGACTCAAACATTTAACCTAAAGGGACAATGCCTTTTTTCTTCTGTTTTGTCGGTCTCCTATATATCCATCTTGTCCAGAGATGAGCATGAAGATCATTAAAGAGGAGAATGATTTGTCGAGAAACAAAGAGGTACAGTTACAGGTACAGAAGTACATTTTTAGTTTCCATTAGGGTTTCAGGTAGAACAGTTTTAGTTCCTTTTCCACAGAAGATATTGTCTGGAAAATAAGTATTTATTGTCATTCTTGCTTTCATTAACCCCATTAAAATGTATAGAAACAAACAGACTACAGTACATAAAGTGAGTGTAGACAGTGATATTACATGGCAACGGAACATGTACATTTCTCAAATTTTTTTATGGACGCTAAATAAATCATGTTGTTCTCATTTTCAATCATAGACCATTTTGAAAGACCAAGACCTAGGGGGAAATCTATTCTCCTATATTTTCAGCTGAAAAGCAGAGTTGATGGATGATGCTTCACAGAAAAAAAACATGGACATCACAGATGCAACGACAAAGAGGGAGAAATCCTCCTCTTCTGTTTTTTAAAGCCTACTGTGTAAAACAACAGGCCCAAGGCACCAACACTTTCAACCATATCTGTACCATATCAAAATGGCCATTTGTGACTTTCAAATACATGCATTGTATTATCTATGTTGAAACACCCTTGAACATTTTGTAAATCCAACTTACCGACCTTTATCTGATGGATTTGTGTTCATTTACCATACACAATCATTTTGCGGTCAAACATTTAATCATTAAAGAGTATTTCACTGACCTGCTCCCCTAATTGCAGTTGAAGTGTAACCCAAAAAATTGTTTAAAACCA
>JACXGJ010018615.1:0-10062 GCA_016801105.1 Esox niger | reverse complement strand
GCTGTCTGCATGTGGAGAAGTTACACTGGTTCAGCCAACTCTACCCTCTCACCGTCCATTCACTCTTTCCTCCACTTTATAAAGAGCTGTTCGCCCCTGACTCAGACCAGACATCTGTGGCCACACTCTGAACTGCAACGTACATGTAGACAGAAAACCTTCTGGCAGTAAAATATGCATACCATAGTAGACAGATACATTCATACATGCATACATTCTGTACATAAATACTGCACATGCTGTGCATACTGATCGTCTTAGAGCAATAACTTTAATTTATTTATTTGTTGAATACATATATTTTTGTACATTTTAAGAGCAAATGAACAAAATCATCTGAATATCCTAGTAATTAGCTTTATTAAGTTATGTTCATGCAGAAACTAATTGATTAGGATGTTACACAAATATTCAGGTATCTGAAAGCATTTCACATTGATCGTATGAAAATGTGTTATTCCTGAGTTGTACACATATTTTATTCCTTCAGAGTAATCTCAGTGTAGACGATCTGTGTTATTTTGTCTCAGGGTGATGTTTTGACTGTAACCAGACCAGTGTGTAGATGGTATAAATGAAAATATTCAGATAGTCACTATGCGGCTGGACAACATGTATACACAACAGTATGAATTCTTATGTGTGTGTTTTGAGTGGTTGGCTGACCCATCAGATTGAGTCAATTGTAGCCCCTGGTCCACTTTTCAAGTTTACTGTATTGCATGCTTTTGTCAAAGCAGAATTCTCGTTTTCCAAAGAGTTTTATGCAGGTTTAAACTGGAACACTTTGTCAAAATGACACATTTAATTTGCAAAAAGACACTCAAAACATTAAATATATAATACAAAATAATGTACTTGCATCAAAACATGCAACTTGTAATCTCATAAAAAATCTTACAAAGAATGACAATGAAAAAATGTGTGCAAAAAAAGCCATTTCAAAAAATTTCTTTCAGCATATTGTAGTCTATGACGCTGAATTGTGCGTAGCATTGTTCACCAGTTTAGGCAAGTTTCTAAATATGACCTAAATGACCAGGTAAAGGAGTTCATAATTTCCCAGTGATCAACTAAATGAAGAGTGAAAATGATTAATAAAGGTCACTGTTTAGTTGAACTTTCTTTCTCTGGTTATCTAACTATTCATTTGCTCAACTTGTTAACCCAACTGCCCACAGCAGTTTTTTTATGTCTGGCTTTATACCTCCATTTATTTATTGTTTGGTTACGAAAAGTAAACAGAATGCATACACTGGTCATCAGAATATGTTTGAATATCTAGATTACTGGTTCCCGATCTTTTCTGAATACTGTACCATCTTCAGAATTTTCCCCTGCATTGACTACCATTGAAGTACTCCCTTGTGAATGTCACCAGTAGTATTCCTATGGTCTAAAGAGTATTCTCACCTAACCCCTGCAGATGGACTAAGATTCCCCAGGGGTCCTATTACCCCAGGTTGGGAAACACTGATCTTGATTACGCATTTTGCCTACCAAGGCCGTGTACACTTGGTGACTGGAGAAAGACTAAGCCCAAGGGCCTGTTCGTGGCACCAGTTGTCTCAGCGCTACGTGGGATCGTTTGATTTTGGAAAATGTTTGTTCTCAGGCTCTGGCTATCATTTGTCATGGCTTAGTGCAGGCAGGACATGAGACGCAGAGCAAAAGAAAATCCATAATTGTTTCTTGATCCAAACTTAACAAAGAAAACAAACAAAGGAGAGGTACACACCGTGACCTGAAAAGCAGCAAACCACAAAGCAAACTCCAATGACCAACAACCAAAGGACAAACAGGGCAACTTAAATAGGGTCCTCAGTTAGAGACGCAGCTGCGTCTAATTGGGGAGAACAGAAAACAGTAGGCCCCCCGATTGTGGCCCCCAAGGCACATAGAGATGCCGAGAGGCCCCAACCAGGACCAGACATCATGACTTCCATCAGACTTGTATGGATTGTGCACCTCACCTACAGAGAGGGTTCAGACAAGTGGTGTCTTGCCTTGTCGTACTAAGCAACTCCTGGTATGTTGAGCGACTGCAAGTTCCATTGTAGGTGTTGGCTGGTGAAGGCGTTCACTTAGTAATGGCATGTACTTTCTGGTTGAGCAAACATAAACAGCTTGGTGAGATGTGTCAACCTTGCAGCCATAAGTGAGTGGTACTTTAAAAATACTTGAATTAATTGATTAATACTTTGTATGTGATTGATTACATCTATTTACAGCCATAAATCTACACACAATGAACCATAATGACAAAGCAATAACACAAAACTTAAATATCTCTGGTACAAAAGAATTCAGACCCTTTTTCATGCTTAGATTTACCTATGTCCTTTGATCAACTTAGAGATGTATCTAGAATCTCAGATGTCCCGAGAATGTCCTGAACCTCCCAGACAATTTTTTTTATCCCGTATCGCTTGATACATTCTCACAACTTGTAATGAGTTCTAAACCCACAAATAGTCACCTAGACCAGATTCCCAAAGAATTACTTAAGGAGCAATTTCCAGTGCTAGGTCAGCCAATGTTGAACATAATAAATTGCTCCCTTTCATTCGGGTGTACCAAACTCACTTAAAATAGTGGAAATTATGCCTCTTCTAACACACAAAACCAGGCAAGCCTAGTTCAGCTGGCCCGCAATAGAATGGGTTGCCCTCTCAAGGTTTGGACCCAGGTCCTGTGTAATTAATAACTACGCTACAGAGCTGTAGATTCGATGGTACAGCCTCTTGGGTCTACTTTGAACCAATCCGGTTTTGCCACTGGCCGTTGTACCAGCATATTTTGCCAGTAATAGGCTTTCCCAGGATCTACTAACTTACTGGAATAGTCAAGAATTGAGCAATTGCTAATGAGTCTGCCAAAGCGACTTCATTTCATGGCATCAGAAGGTATTTTTTTCTTTAATGGCATAACAACGTACGTTTTGTCTTTTATTCATGAATGACATTGATACAATGACTATCAATAAAGGTGACGATTACTAACTTTTTCAACAAGTGAAATGACAAGAGAATCGTGGAATGTACCAGAAATAGTCGCAATACTGAATAACCGGTTTTATTGCGGCCCAAAAATACAATTAATAAATGTTGTTGCTCGTAATAGATTCTAACTTAGGTCTTCCACATGAGAGGCACTGTCATTAACCACTACACCACGGCCTTACATGTTCCAGTAGTCGCTGGACTTTACTGAGCATTGGGTTAAACTGACTAATGTTTTATTAGTCAGTTTAACGCAATTATTAAATTTAACTCCATCATAGTTTCTATGGACTGTATGGCTTTTGCTAACAGCTGTTTTAACAGCTTATTAGCCAGTAATAGGCATACTAGTATTCTATTCCTAGGAATATTCATAAGAATTTAGCAATTGCTAGCGAGACAGAAGATTAACTTTTCCATGCAAGAAAAAGTCGCAATATAACCGTATACAGTTTTAGTGAAGGCTTACTATAACATAAAAACTGTATGTTGTAGCCAGCAAATGTGTTTGTCTATCCTGACCGAAACGCAAGCACGGATGCTTACTTTGAAAACCCACCAGAAACAGTCGCAATATAACTGTAAACTGTTTAATTTTAGACTTACTTTAATGTAGATACTGAAGGTTTTAGCCAGTGAAATGTTTGTCTATATGGAATCATTTATATTGCGTACTCCACTTTGCCTATGAGAAGATCCAAACATGGGACCTATACACTCACCAAAAGGATTATTAGGAACACCTGTTCAATTTCTCATTAATTCAATTATTTAATCAACCAATCACATAGCAGTTGCTTCAATGCATATAGGGGTGTGGTCCTGGTCAAGACAATCTCCTGAACTCCAAACTGAATTTCAGAATGGGAAAGAAAGGTAATTTAAGCAATTTTGAGGGTGGCATGGTTGTTGATGCCACACGGGCCGGTCTGAGTATTTCACAATCTGCTCAGTTACTGGGATTTTCACGCACAACCACTTCTAGGGTTTACAAAGAATGGTGTGAAAAGGGAAAAACATCCAGTATGCGGCAGTCCTGTGGGCGAAAATGCTTTGTCAGTGCTAGAGGTCAGAGGAGAATGGTCCGACTGATTCAAGCTGATAGAAGGGCAACTTTGACTGAAATAACCACTCGTTACAACCAAGGTATGCAGCAAAGCATTTGTGAAGCCACAACACGCACAACCTTGAGGCGGATGGGCTACAACATCGGTTAAATGCCACGGCCTACCTGAGCATTGTTTCTGACCATGTCCATCCCTTTATGGCCACCATGTACCCATCCTCTGATGGCTACTTTCAGCAGGATAATGCACCATGTCACAAAGCTCGAATCATTTCAGATTGGTTTCTTGAACATGACAATGAGTTCAATGTACTAAAATGGCCCCCACAGTCACCAGATCTCAACCCAATAGAGCATCTTTGGGACGTGGTGGAACGGGAGCTTTGTACCCTGGATGTGCATCCCACAAATCTCCATCAACTGCAAGATGCTATCCTATCAATATGGGCCAACATTTCTAAAGAATGCTTTCAGCACCTTGTTGAATCAATGCCACGTAGAATTAAGGCAGTTTTGCAGACGAAAGGGGGTCAAACACAGTATTAGTATGGTGTTCCTAATAATCATTTAGGTGAGTGTAGTTTGCAGGTCTGCTTCGCTAACCTCTACGTTATTAAACCAGGGGTACTTAGTCAGTCAGTCACCCTGCTTACTCGGTCCGGCATGAATCTCTTCTGGATCCAGATATATTAAGCAGTTATAGGCCAATATCGAACCTCCTGTTCCGCTAAGAAATCATAGAAGAATGTCTTTCCCAACAACTGGATGGCTTCTTGAAGACAAATAATATTTATGAAATGCTCCAATCCGGTTTCAGACCCCATCATAGCACTGAGACTACAAACTTGAAGATAACAAATGACCTTTTTATGGCCTCAGTCACAGGTTCTGCATCCGTCCTGTTGCTTCTCGATCTTAGAGCTGGCTTTGACATTATTGATCACTCCCTTCTCTTAGAGAGACTGGGAACTTGTATTGGGCTAAGGCTCGGCATTTACCCTTGACCCTGACCTCTCCTATGATGAACATATAGAGTATATCTCAAGAGTAAATCTCATTTTCATCTTTGAAACATTGCAAAAATCTGAAACTTTCTATCAAAAACAGATGCAGAGAAACTAATCCATGCTTTTTTTTACTTCTAGATTAAATTACTACATTGCTCTTCGTTCCAGTTACCTTGATAAATAAATGAATAAACTTTATTTGGTGCTGCAGACGGCTGCTAGAATCCTAACTAGAAAAACAAAGTGTGATCACATTACCCCAGTACTAGCCTCTTTACACTCGCTGCCTATTAGGGTTAGGGCTGATTTTAAGGTTTAATTGTTAACCTACAAATCAATACATGGACTTGCTCCTACTAATCTCGCTGAAATGATCCAGCCATACATACCTACACATAACTTTAGATCGCTAGAGGCAGGCCTTTTAATTGTACATAGAATTTCTTAACAGCCAGAGGCAGGGCTTTCTCTCATAGAGCTTAGAAATGCAGACTTTCATTGACTCATCCCCGGTGTTGTCCCTGTCCTTGTCCATCTAGTCATGCTTCCAACATGGACACTAGGTTTAAATAGACTCTGGACTCAGCCCAAATGCATTTATTAATTATTACAAGTTGTACTCTTAATATGTTCACCTGGCACAGCCAGAAGAGTACTGGTCACCCCTCTGAGCCTGGTTCCTCTCTAGGTTTCTTCCTAAATTTCAGTCTACTTAGGGAGTTTTTCCTAGCCACTGAAATTCAACACTACTGTTGTTTGCTCCTTGGTATGTTTTGTAAAAGCACTTTGCGACAACTGCTGATGTAAAAAGGGCTTTATAAATACATTTGATTGATTCATTTGATTGTTAGAACACAACAAAAAGTGTGGAAAGTGAAAGGGTCTGACTATTACTGTGTATATATAGTACTCAAGTAATTTTCAACCACAAGAGGATCTCTCTTGATTTTTTTCATAAATTCTTGCCTTCTACGTTTTTCCTTCAACATCTTATGGGTTGCTCTTTGGAGTTTAAGGCTGGGGAAAGAGCTTTTCTTTAGTGTGAAGAAACAAAGAGGAGAAGCTCTGCAGCTACACACTGGTTGAGTTTGTGTTTAAAGAACACAAGACAAAACACATACTGGCCTTCTTGCTTAATAACTGTGTGAGTGTGTGTGTGTCTGTGCATGAGTTTTTGTCTGATTCATAGATTACCCAAGGTGCTGACTATATTCCACAACCTACAGTACATCTGATTGTATTCAAGTGTGAGTGGTGAAATCAAAGTAGACACAATTACACTCCTACTGCAATGCCTTGGCTTAAATCCTAAAACGTAATCATGCAATGTTCTACTGAAGATTAAGATCAGATTCATCTCTTGCAATGTTTTTCAAGGTTGATGGAAACCTGATGATTATAGCAAACTTCACTGGAAAACTATTTTTAAGCGTTGCTGACAGTTTAGCTTTGGCAGATTTATGGGAAGACTTTCGTAAGACTTTGTTTATGAATGGAAGAATGTTGTTTACTAAGCTCCCGTAGCTATGGGAGTAAGGTTGCCCAGTGGTGCAGTGACTAGGCAAGCAAGCAACTTCATTTATATAGCACAATTCATACACACAAAATGCAATAGAATTAAATCAGTCAGATTGTTACACATGAATATGAATAGGACTGTTTCAGGCTTGAACTTAATCTTTATTACAGGGTTCTTCAATCCTGGAAAGCATCCATTTTGTGCAACAATTATGGAACAAAACGCATAGTAATATGTGTGGTGTGAACCTAACACTGCCCATGCCACAACACTTACCATCTGTAAAGTGACAAAATGGAATCTCAATGTCCCTCCAAAATTTGTTCGTTATCTGATGTGTACAGTCTTATTAGTGTCTCTCAGAAACTTTGTTTGCCCGTCTGTCTCTCAGCCCCTGGGACCTTTTCTCTGTCCCACCACAAACACTCATCTCTGACCCAAAAAACTAACAGTCAAAACCTACCATGCAATGTATACTTGTTCTGGTATATTAAATAACTCTACTATTCGGGATTTATTGCAAAATAGATGATAGTCCTAAAAGATAGTTCTATAGGCACATTGCTGAATTGAAATAACCTTAATTTATTTGTTTAACTCAGTGGTAAGATGAATTCCAGTAAGGTTACGTTGTGCTTAAGCACTTATCTAAGGTTATTTTGACATTAAACTTAATGATAAACATAAGGATTTAGGGAGGGATTCACTGGTCCAGATTACTTGCTACTGCAATTCAAGCACTGAAATCGCGCAACAACTTAGCAACTCCGTCCAGCCACAGAGATTTTTCTCTTGATATCTTCGTCTTCACTGAACTACACTTGTCCTCAATCAGATGTTTTTAATCAGTTGAACATTTGCGGGGTGGGGGGAGGGTGTTTCATTGATCAATACTTGTCAGAGCCACACAGCTTAATAAACTAACATCCACACCCAATGTTGCCAATGAGTTACGGCACAATAATAACTTGTGTCAAAGGGTCTGTTGCACAGGTTTCATTTTATATCAGTCAGCAAGTCAAGCAGTCAGTGTTATCTAAAATGTGTTTCACTATTGATATTTAATTCTTGCCAGCTGTCTAAACCTAATCGTGGTCAATCATAGACTGGGCACGGAAAGCACAGGGGGCTTTATCCTCATGGTTCCCCCAATGATTACTGTAAAGCATTGTTATTGTGACATAGTAAAACATTGCATTAGTCATTACTCTCAATGACCTGCTGCACGTTTGGACTCAATAATGCATTCAGGGGAGCAAAACAGAGATGATGCTGTTTATTGGGATGTGAACTGTTGACTGCAATGACACACCTGTGCTGTATGTGGGTCACTATTTTGTTTAACAAGAATAAAAATGACTGACTTTTTGGATTGTCTCTCTCTGGCCTGCCGGGAGATGCTGCGATGAGCTGTGATAAGCCAAGGCCATAGGTTAAAATGCAGTAATGGGAGTGGAGAAAGACTGTGTAATGTTGGGATTGATACAGACAAGTCACCTTTACACAAACAAGTGTCCGTAATGGTTAATATGCTGGTAATATAAAGCAAACATTTGTGTCATATGAAAATGGATTAAGATATCTGAGCTGAGTTCACATAAACAGAGTGAATGTGAACATTTATTTTAAATGGTGACCCTCTACTGGTGTTCAGCTGGATGTATAATGACCCAAATATAAAGAAGACTGTGATTGGTTACATTATCTACTGTGCCAATTTCCACATACAAATATGTAGATCCCACTATGAAAACTGATGTCAGTAGATTATTATATTCAATACTATATATTCAAAATGTGCCAAATAAAAATAATATATTTTTTAAATCCAATTGTATAATATTTATGAAATGTACTGTAAAGCATTCTTCAGTATAATCAATATAATACTGAATATTTTGCATATCCTCCTCTAAATCCTGGCCAGTCTCCCAGCCCCAGCATCCCCATAATAGAATGCCCCCCACCACCTCCTCTCCCCTGAACAGTTGATGTTTAGATGTGTCTGTTACTTAAACTCTGAGAAGCATTTATTTGGACTGCAATCTGAGGTGCAATTATTTGCTGACTCATTAGAGGCTGGTAACTCTAATGGACTAATCCTCTTCAGCAGAGGTAACTCTGAGCCTTCCTTTTCGGTCGCAGTCCTCATGAGAGGCATATTTGTTAATAATGTACTTTATGCCTCCAACTGTGCAAAGGATATGTAATAACTCCACTGTGAAGAGGATGTTTTTTGCACAGGGCTTTGGGGCCCCATACCAAAACTTGCTTAGGGCCTCTGAAAAAGCTTGTCCGGCCCTGGTAACCCAGATTTAAGTGCATCAGATTTGAGGTCATAGAATGAATCATTAAAGAAAACTTTATCCCTCCTACTTTTCATCCCCTTTCTTCAGTCACGAAACAACTATAAATGTATTAACGCCATCTCATGGATTTACACCTTCTGTTTCATACAGTACCAGTGCAGCACGTACAGTTTGAAAAAAACTTGTCGTCTTTTGGTTGTTCAGTCGTTCCCTGGACCTGACACGGTTCCTCTGATTATATTTAGTCTACAAGGAGAAAAATATATTTTGAAAAAGCGTGGAACAGACAAACATAAAAATAACATATCGGATCAATATCGACATATCAACAGTCGCAATGTTTTGGTCCTGGAGTATAGTATTTGTACTGGTGTGTGCATCCGCGGCATCAGAAGGTTTGTATTCTAATGCTTTCCCGTCCATGTTTTTTGTCCTCGTTGGATTCTGTGCTTTAAAAAGTGCGCCGCATAGCCTTTTATATCAAGCTCAAAAGAGCTAATTTGTTTAGTAGGCTAATGCAGTAGTCCAACTGTACTGACAGTATAAAGTAAACAATAATCATGCTAGAAAAAAGTTGACAATTCACAGACGTAGTTATGTGTAGGTTACTGATTTCCTAAAATGTGAACAGGAAGAAAACAACACTGCCCATGGTGTTTGTGGGGGATAATGTAAGTCTAGGCAGTGTGTTTAAATTAAGGTTGTGAGTAGTTGTGTGCGCGCACGTGTGTTTGTATTTACTGGGAAACAGGGACAATCATCCGAAGTGAACATTTGGCCGGTCGGCACTTTAACAATAAGATGTTTCTGACTTGGGGTTATGGTTCGGGAAATCAACAGTCAGCTCAAACATGTTCTCCAAAGTATAGTAAAACAAGGTGTGTGAGTGTTTTTGTTTGTAATGCACTCAGGTGCCTGCCTGTCTCTGTTTTTATATCTGTGATTCTCTTCCAATAGATGAGCCCGACATGGAACAGAGAGAGGTCATTGACCCACATCTTATGATCCAAAGGCCGCTGACTATTGAGGAAATCATGGGAATGCCAGGTGAGTGTTAGCCTAAGCATTTTTTGGATTTCCACGATTGTTTTCCATTTCTTTCATGCTCTTCTATTATGTAAATGTCATTTACATAATAAGATATTTGATGAACCATTAT
>JACXGJ010018614.1:0-10062 GCA_016801105.1 Esox niger | reverse complement strand
GTTGGGGTTCTCTCAGGCTGTAGCGTCGGGATGCTGGGCGGGGGCGTCAAGGGAAGAGAAGGTGGAGGGGCAGAAAGACACTAAGGAGAACGAGAGAAAGTCTCAATGACAAAAGGTTGGGCCAGCTGGGCTTAGGGCGACAGGGACCAAACAGAGTAGGGGGATAATCTGCTAAAGCCCAGAAAGGAGAGATTCAGCATGCGCGTCGCCCTCACAGGGCCTAAGAGCAAATTTGCACATAAATAAGGAGACAACTTTGCTTTGAACACGAGGTCGAGGGAGAGGCACAGCTGCCCACCGGCTGGTTGGTTACACTCTGAGACCTGGACAAAGTTCAGCGTTTTAAGCTTTGCAAGGGACTACGAAGATTCCCTCCCCACCGCCTCTGCGTCGAAATATGAAAAATATATGGATCGTTTCTTTCTTCCGAGTGGCTGTTTTCTTTCTTTTCCTGTCTTCTTCTCTTTACCCCTCGGCTCTGTTCGTTGGTCTTTGCTTTCAGTCTGCTGTCAACTTCCCTGGACTTTGGGGACGCCCGTTTGTGTGTGAGAGAGAAGGGCTTTGTTCCTCATACAGTAGGGTTTTAAGACCCGCAAATCCGTTGAAGGACACAATATGCGCACGTATATGCACGCGCGCACACACTCACACACATACACACACAAACATTTAGATATTGTTCATATTGTCAGCAATTCCAGGAAATATAACACTTTCAGTGTAACACTTTCTTTTAATGTGATTCGAAGGTTTAATCACCTAAAATGCAAGTACATACAGTATACTACAACATAGCGATAGACAAATTACGTTTTAAAACAAATAATTTTTCTTTGCACTTTTCCTTGATTTTACCTCAATGCAACATTCCCATCATATCCCGTTGACTTTTCTCATTAAGGGTCAGGAGGTGAAGCTGGATTTGGGAATGAGACGAGGGGAGGAAACACCAGAGCGAATAAGATGCAGCAGGTGCGTATTGATCAGTCCTTGGAAGTTATGAACTAACTGTCATTTCCCTTTCATGAGCGGCTCAATAGGTATTGACTGGAGATGAAAAGCGTGTGCAGGACAAGTAGGCCGGAGCCTCAAGCATTCGGGAGGGAGGACGAGACGCCAAGGAGAATTCAAAGGCTTACGGGCGAGAACAAATCAGGGCACTTGAAAACGCACGCGCGCGCGCAAAGACAGACTCACGCCGTCTCGCACGGTGACTCACAATGAATTCACGTACATGCGTCCTCTTAGTCCAACCCACCCACGTGCGGAGAAATGATTGAGACTAACACAGACACGCACCGAGAGATATTAGCCCGCGTGGCCCGGTGTGGCGTGAGACGTGATGGGATCAGGGTAGGAACGCGTTGTCGTGGAGAGAGGGAGCGAGGCAGGATAAAGAGGGGCATTTGAAAAGGCACCGGGCGGCGTGTACTGGGCCCTCCGCGGCGGGAGACGAGATTCGATAGGGTGGCGTGTGTCCGTCTTTCTGGACACTGATGGGCGTGCATCGCCCGCTGGGCCCCGGTCCGGATCACAGACGCCCTGCAATGCGAGGATGAAGGGAAAGCTTTGGGCCTCCATAATCCCGGCTCATCCATGTTCCATGTTCCGCGGCTCTCAACCGCGCTTAGCCGGAATTTCACGCCAGAGTCTAGCGCCATAAAACCAGTGCTCCGCTGAAGGGATAAAGGCAAAGCCACGATATAGGATGAGCCATCTTTCACCCCTGGTCACCGGCTTCTCTCTCTCACACTACCTTTGTCCCTTTCTCCTCATTTCATTAAACTGATTCTCTGTCATTCACTTATTCTCATCTCTAGTGTCATCCTTGGCCCGTTCTCCTCTTCCTCTTTTCCCTCCTCACTTCTCCTCTCTTCCATGCCGGCGGCCTCCTTCACAGAAGGGTGCCGGTCTGTTTGGCTCTCCCTCCGTCGCAATTCTCCCGCCTTTTGTCACGGAGAACCAAGCGGAACCATGTAACACGCAGAGGGAGGACGAGAAAAATAGAATACCAAGAGCGAGGAAAGAGGAGGAAACGAGAGCAAGAGAGGAGGAGAGGGGTTGGAAGCAACGTAGCAATGTTCCCTACTGAACAGGGTGTATTCAGAGACAAAGGGAAATAAAGACAAGGAGCGGGAGAGAGAGATAGAGTGACAGGAAGAGAGGGAGAGAAACCGTAACATGAATCCTAGCCATCCTCTGTCATTGCTATCCTTCTCCTGAAGATACAGGCAGGCGGGCAGAGCGCCGCTGGCAATCTGCAACTGTCAAATCCATACCAGAACTAAGTCGCTCCCCAATGAATGGAAGCTAGTGAACATAACAACAGCTAAGCATGTTTGCTTCATCTCTCCACACGCATGTTGGCTGGCTCAATGAGAAGCAATGAAAGCAGAGTGGCCCTCTGCTGATCCAAGACAATTACGCTAAAGCGGGCCTGTTGTACAGCAAACAAATAACGCCTCCTTAGAACTTCAGCTGATGGGAAGTCAATGTGAAAGGCACCATTTGGGTTTCTGAGATAAACAAAGGCGTCTGGTTGGTATCGCACAAGCACCACGATATTAGTGGGAGGAAAATCCACATTTGAGGATTGTGGATTTCAAGTGACCCAAAACTGTTCATGTCTTTAGGCAAATGACTGTCTTTAACGTGACTTTAGAACTTTAAGTCTCACATTTGATATAATTAAGCAACAAAGCACGAGGGGGAGTGGTCTACGGCAACGGGTTGCACCTAAGCCCATTTCAATACTGACTGCTTGGATTCAGCCATTGCCTGGTTGCTATTTAAAACCAGTCACTGATGTGGTTAAAACAGTACTATTTGGTTGTGTTTTTTCTCTGTTAAACAGACAAACAACCAAATCAGCATTCTGGGTTTGGAATCACCCATTTCATAATGTCAAAGGATATTATGTTTGCAGTGCCTATTTAGTTACTTGGTCAGTGAATTTCTCTAATTGTAGTGAAACTTTGTGGCTAATGCTAAGCTAAGAAGCTAAGTGCATGAAAGGAACACAGTGAAACGACCACAGCACTTTGAATAATCAATTATATTGTGCTCAACTTTCCACCACCAGGCCAGCTGTACGTTTTTAAGTAACAAACTTTGTCTGGTTAGCACACCCATCTGATTTAGGATGTGCCAAATTATCTGTCTTTTTTTCTAATAAAAATGTATGATTTAGCTGTCCACTCTATAGAAACTTAACCTGAAGATTTCTCTATAACATCCTCCCAAAAAATTACCTGTTTTGCCCAGGAACATACAGCCTTCCTTACCCCTGACAGCAGTATTTTCATTTAGTTTTCTATCAATCCAATTGGGTTGTGTAATTGAAATTACAATGATTACATCAAGATATACAGTATTTATAAGTTAATGTGGAGGTTTGAATGCCAGTCATATACTCTTAACAAAATGGTGTGTTGAGTTAGCATGCTCCTTATGAAGTAAACTTAATACTCTGAAATCATCATGTGAAAACATAGGTGTACAGATTCAAAACGGAACTTTCCATCTATTACATGATCATTGCAGTGTTTTATCAGTTGGAATCAGAGGTTGGCACTTTGCTCCTCGCATTTGTTTACAATAACAAAAGTATGCCTTTTTCTGTGTACTCTAGTGTTTTTTTGTGTATTATATATATACCGATTGGCCCGAGCATTATGACCACCTGCCTAATATGATGTAGGTCCCCCTTTTGCGGCCAAAGCAGCCCTGAGCCATCAAGACATGGACTCCACTAGACCTACATATGCAGCTCTGGAATAAATTCTGAGACCACGGCACATTCTTTCCTTTCCAAAAAAGTTGAAAAGGAAGGTTTTGCGTGAGGAACAAAAGCATTCAATTTGCTGTGGCCTTTTAATTTTAAACCCTTCTGTTCCTCACCCAAAATATTCCTTTTCAACTTTTTTAGAAAGGAAAGAAAAAGGTACAGTGGTCTCTTAAATTTACCCCACTATCCTCTTCAATGTATTAAGATCAACCTCCAGCAGACTTGAGACAACTGATGTTGAAAGCGTGTCCTTAAAAGCACATTCTATGTCGTTCTGGTTCTTTTCACATGGCTTGCTCTATCAGGAAGTCTACACTGAGGCCTATGGTGATTGAACACACAGGCAGCCTAGCCGCCACAATGGGTCGCTAGAGCCCAATTCAGAAATAAATCCCTCAACCCCAGACAGTGCTGGCCACTGGTCCCCTGGGATGAACTGCATGCAGGATTCAAGCCCTGGGCTCACAATGACGCAGCTAACTGTGATTTGCTCTATGCAGGGGTCCCAAAACAGGAAACATTACAACCCTCCACAAGTTCATATAGTTAACAATTGCCATTTTGGCCCAGGCAAATTGTATTGGGGACTTCACTGGAGGCAGCAAGCATACTGATATGAACATTCCCTGATCCTTGAGTGGATTGACCAAATATTCCATCATACCGCTTGAAGGATGTTCTCCTGAAGTACCGTGCAATTGAGCTAGAACCTAGATGAGGATAAAAATAGCCTATCCTCTGGTTATACCGAGGATTTGTCCAAAGGCTGCTACTGGGACTGCTGTAGACCAAAAGAGTCCGCTTCAGTCAGGAATTTGGTGACGACAGTGTGTATATATAGTACCGTCGTTATAAAAATAATCTAATGTTTTCCTGAATTTCACTGAGTAGGATGTTTCTTCTCTTCTGCGTCCGTGGAGCCGAGGACTGAAAGCGCCGATGCATTCTGAAACGTAACCCAGAAGGGGGTTTCAGCTGTCCCGGCTGGACAACAATTGCTTGGTGTGCTATTTGTGTTGGTAATTAGGGAAACCTGCTAAGGAGTCTTATGAGTGTGTTTCTGAACTTGTAGTCTGGGGGTGTGTGTTCCTGTGCTCTGCTTACAGCCGATGTCCACGGCTACACCCCATGACGATGCCGTCGCTAGGGGAAAGACTTTGCCTCCAAATGGTGAACATGCACCCACTCTCTCTCTCTCTCTCTCTTTCTATCTCCTTTTCCTATTCTCTGGGCAGCTAACTGCGGAGCAGTTTAGTTTTATGTTAATTGAAGGAGCTTACACAAAACTCTATTGACAGTGAACATGCCCTTCAAGGTGTTCTTTGTGGTTCAGCACTTCTGTCAAGACGGAGGCAGTCATTTCACCTCACCTTTGTTTATATGCTTGACTACTCAGAACATTACCAAACACCACAGCGGGCCTAGGTAATGGAGGGGGGTAAGGGGCCGTGGAGGGGGCCAGATGCCCCCAAGGCCGACCCAACCAGGTGTTTGGTCCGCTGTGAGTCATGGAGGGGGGCGGTGCGGAGGGGTTAACTATGGTTTAGAGAGAAGGGAAATAATGAAATAAAGTCAAATCGGTGTTCATAATATGCATACTGAAGAAAGACAGAGAGAGAGAGAGGGAGAGGAGTACGCGAGGGAGTTGAGACATTTCTGTCTTGAGCGTTTAAAAGTCTGTTTGACCTCTGCGGTCATTAAACTAACAGTCCTCGCAAGTTTTCATGGACTTCATGGGGGCACAGGGATGCTGTGTATTCCTGAAGCTTCTCAGCCGCCTACGCCTATCAGATCTGACTGTCCGTGGCGTAGAATGACTTTACCTTAAGGATGATCATGGATCACCCCTCTTCCTCTGATACACGTTATGAATAAAGGCAGGGTCTTCAATCATGCCGCCAAGGTCAGCTGTCACTTTCTTCACCCAATCACTATGCATGTTGGATTTGGGTGACACCCCAACAGACAACAGTGACATTTAGTTGAAGATGCTTGGATTGAGTTTGCCCTTTAATCCTCCATCAGAACAGCCCTTTACATGCCTTCACATAGCGGGGGCCTTTTAGTCCATCCGACCACCAATCAGTGTGCAATTAAAAACGCATTGAAATCGACAGGCCCTTAAACGTACTGCACAGTTTAAAGATATGACCGCGACTGTGGCTGATGTTGTTGTCGTCGCCACGCAACCACCTCCATTCATCAAATGCACATAAAAGTCAATACAGGATCCAGTTCAACATCAGCTTCTCCCGTTTCTTCTCCAGTGAATTTGTTTTTTAAATGAATGTGTCCGAAGCATTGTAATTTTTCCCGTTCAGTTTTTGTTCAAATGAAGGAACGCCCGGGCAAAAGGACAATAATGATGATGAAGTGGGTAGAAAGGAACCTAATGAAGTCGCTAGGCTAATATTACCTTGGTGGAGAAATGTCAGGTTCGCCGGTGCGGCTATGGCTAATCATTCAGGTTAATTGAGGTTGCTAAGCAGCTGAACCTGAAAGATATCTACTGTTTATGGCCTGTCTCTATCACTCCTGTTCTCTCTATCACTCCTATTCACTCTATTTCTCCTGTTCCCTATTCCTCCTGTTCTCTCTGCCCTGGTCTCTCTCAATACATATGTCTCAACTGTTCTCTCTAAAGGTTCTCTGTTTATTCACTCTCTCTCCTGTTCTCTTTCTTCCTGCCTTACCCTGGTAGACGCAATGGACCACTGGAGGTGTGGTGAGAGGGCGGTACCCATCTTAATTATGCCACACCCATTCATCTCGGCATGACCTGATTCACTAACCTGAGCCAAATGGGTCAGACGCCAAATTTGCTGCTAAATGAAAAGGAGGGCGGGGATGATCTCCTGAACGGCTGATCCTGACACATCACTTCCTGTCTTTTTTTAATTGCATTCAAGTCAATCACTTTTTGAGTGACCAGTAAAACTTGTTGACAGGACACGTGGCTACAGTGAATCACTGTTTGTCTTAAGGAGGTTTCAACCAAGAGTCCTGTTCACCTCAGTGGCCTGACTGTGCAGTTGGATCAATGGCCGGCTGTCTTCTGTGTATGTGTGAGAGAGGGTCACTCCACACACACACTGACCAGAGGCCAGACCTGATGTCCTCAACTCTCATCAAGTGAACCCCATTGGATCCTGAAGCCTTAAAACATCAACCGACTCATCCTGCAGTAAAGATGATTTACCACAGTACTCCACCTGCCACCAGTCTTAAGCTCACACTTCTCTGATTAATCATAGTCCACTGGGATTTATTACACTGAGGATCTTTGCCTCAGCGATTTAATAATGGCTGGGGAGGAACGTGATTAATCAGAGGGGGTTTCACGGTGGGTCCCCTAAAAGTTTGTATAATTAATGACTATGAATATGTATATTTGTTTTGGAGGGTTGTGTGTTTTCTGAATGCCTGCCTTTGTGTGTGTTGATGTAGGCCCGTGAGTCTGTTCCTGATGCGGCTCTTCGCCCATAACATCACTACACATGTTACATCATAACATATGTAGGTGGAGCCAAATATCTCCACCATTAAGGGACATATACTACACATCCTCTCCCGTCTCGCCATTCCCTCCCCTCCTTCCCGTATTAGCTCCGTCAGGTGAGATCCCTCCTCCTCCTGGCTGACATAATCATGTAACAGTCCCCTTACTCCCGTGGATGTGTAATGATATGAGGGGCCTGCTGGCTCATTTATCAGCATGTTTTACAACAGCAAGCCTGGTGGAAGTAATTACACTCTGCCAGTCATTACCAGGACTAGGAACTCCCTCTAATAGAGATCATAGGAGGCACCAGAGGCCTGCTTGGTAATTGTACATCCAACACGTTAGAGGGTTACGGGAAGGTTTTCAATTAGCCCATAGTATAGGGTACGTTGATATGATAAGGAGGAGGTTGGGAGGGATGGAGAGACTGGGGGGTGGGGGAGGCTCTATCAGTCCATTGACCAAACCCCTCTGAACCTTGCTAATGGAATTTAGTTGCGGAGAAGTATGTGAGATAATCTACTGTGATCTATGGGCACTGGACATTCTCCACAGCTAGGTAACTGAAGGTATGAGATAAAAACATTTGGACCACATTCACCATGTCCATGAACCAAACCAAAATGTGATAATGATTTCTGTTTGGTTATAACAAGGTAATAATGCAATTCAAGAGTCAATAATTTATTCAACATGCTGCAGTGGTCCTAATCTGAGATGTGATTCTGTTTAACAAAAAGTAATAAATGCTCTTAATCCCAATATCTATGAACACAGATCATTCATAGGAAGTTCATTGTGTAGTACAATTACAGAACTATTTCAATCAAACATTTTATTAATAGCTTTTGTGCGTCAGCCATTTTGCTTCATCCTTCTCAATCAACCAAACCCGTACTTAAAGTGACACGTACCATTTCGATCATTCCGCAGAATCTCTATTGATCCATGCATGTGCGCCTTTCGTTTCACTTGACCTATCGACAAGCGTGTAACCTTTCATTCACTTTCATTTCACGTTCAATTCATTTGGAGAAGTTACACGTATCGTGTAGAATATCACTACCTCAGTCTTGTTTTTCGGACGTGCCTTCATAAGGCTCCATTTAATCAAACCTGCATTGTGCTATTTACACAGCTTCCAATGGTCAAATTACCTCACAGACTGGTCTTGGGTACTGTATATTGTAAAAACAACTATTACCAACATGACCTCTACCAGGCACACTTTAACTGTTCAAAATTAGAACTGTGTGGCATGGGGTGAATATTGCAAAAACATTGCATAGACATTGCATAGACATTGCTGTGTCAGCTTCTAATGGATCCCGGACTGTACTGGGAGTGTCTCGCTAACTATTGATTAGGCTAGGCCCTCTTACAGAACTCTGTGGGCACACTGAGGGTGGACAGAAGGAGGGAAGGACGGAGAAGAAGGAGCCTGGGCGGTTCTATGCTGTGATTCGATAAACACATAAATACCTTCAATGGCTAATCTAGCTCTGATAAGATTTCGGTAATAATCTAATAATTACACAAATGGATCTTCTTTAAGGAGAATGCCTCTCCAATAAAAGACCATACACTTATATTTAGGTTTGTAGAGCCTTATGTTATCTCTCTTTTGCGTTCAATCTTGGGTTAAGCCTTTTTTGGCCTACGCTTACTTGCTTAAAAATAAATGCTCCACATAAACTCACTGAATGCACAGAAACTAAATAACACGATTCAAGTAGTAAGTGTATTCATTTGGCACAAAATACTTGATTGTCATCTACTTAAAATCAGCAAATACAGAATGGACACTTTTAGTTCAAAAGATTTTTATATCCCAAAAAAACAGGACCAAGTTGTATATTTCTCCAAATAATTGAAAGGTGTTCACGATTCCCAAGGGTATACCATTACGGTAATTACGCTGACCCAACAAACGCCTCAGCAGTTAGTCCAGCCAGCCTAACAATTGTCCAACACCACCTCACATAACCACTTACACTTCTAATGGTGCAATCATCCTTCATCATCAGGGCTAATGGTGGTCTAAAAGAACCAGGTGATGGGGGTAGGCATCTCCACGACCTGTGATTGACCCCCACCGTAGTGGCTGCACCAGAATCGCGTGAGAGCCTAAGCCCTTGCTCTATCGATTACGGTGACCCCAACCTCCGACCCTCCAACCCCCTACTTAACCACCAACACCACCCATTTCCCTGAACCCTTATCCTCGCTCCTCCTCACATTCTCCTTCTCTTCCTCCTCCTCCTATCCTCCTGATCGTCCTGCTTCTCTTCCTCCTCATCCTCAGTAATCCAAAAGTTGGAGCTCCGCTGAAGAGAAGTAGTGACTCCAGTAAACCAACCGGCGACAGGAATTCAGGAGGTGGCAGAAGACAGAGACTGAGGAGGTGGTGGCTAGCAAGTCACCGTTCAGGCGATTCGGTGAGCACCGGCATCTGTTTACCGACCCAGGGTACTCTCCGGCTTGACCCAGGGTACTCTCCGGCTTGACCCAGTGTACTCTCCGGCTTGACCCAGGGTACTCTCCGGCTAGACCCAGGGTACTCACCGGCTTGACCCAGGGTACTCTCCGGCTAGACCCAGGGTACTCTCAGGCTTGACCCAGGGTGTTTGATGAGAGGAGGGTGGAGAGGGAGAGGTGGAGAGGGAGGGTGGAGAGGAGGGTGGAGAGGGAGGGTGGAGAGGAGGGTGGAGAAGGGGAGAGGAGGGTGGAGAGGGAGGGTGGAGAGGGAGGGTGGAGAGGAGGGTGGAGAGGG